>APFE031748256.1:0-23615 GCA_000404065.3 Pinus taeda
TTCCTCATGTTTACCTTGTATTTGAGTATCATGCTCATCTTCCTCAATGATTTGATTGTCATAGGATTTTTCAGAGGTCAAAAATTGTAAAATGTCTTCATCATGGTTAAACACTCTCCAATTGGTTACATTATCTGGAATGGATGGCCTAAAAAGTAATTCTGTTGAAAACCTATCCAGACTATAGTCTTCGGAAGGGAGCAGCTTGGAAGCGACATTGGCCAACAAATCAGCTGCGGAGTTCTGCGCCCTAGGTATGGAAGATATATTGAATGCTAGGAAATGGGAGGTAAGTTCTTGTACCAGCGATTGATAATGGTTAAGATGGTTTGAAAGACAATGAATTGTATTCCTTACCTGCTTGACAATAATTTCAGAGTCGCAAAAGACCTTTAAGTACTGAACTTTGAGGCCGATTGCTTTATATAGTCCTTGGACAAGCGCTTCGTACTCGGCTGTGTTATTAGTGCATTCGAATTCTAATCTACATGACAGCATTGTTTTTCTCCTTGCGCGCTGACCAAAATGCATCCTGCTCCTCATCCTTCACTGGATTTAGATCCATCAAAATATAAAGACCAAAATAATGAATTATCTATATTTTTTGTTACAACATTCTCAGTAACATTAACGCATTTAGACCTGTCGGTCTGTGAAATTTTTTCGATCTGTGATGTGGAATTGTCAACTAAGAAAGGGGATTGATGGGCAATATAATTGCCGAAAAATGACTCTGAAGAATAGTTTCCTAGGATATTATTGTTGAACACGACTGGCTGATTTTATTGTTCAAATTCCGTAACAATATGGGTCATATGTTTCTCTCGATCAATCTTTATTTGCTTGGGCTTTCCCTTATAGGGGAGCCACATATGTGACCAATCATTGGAGATATATCCATGGAGTTTTTCTGACCAATCCTTGCTTAAAATCAATCCATAAAATTCAGGTATATCGGTGACTAGAATATCGATCCTTTTGACAATTCTTGGATTTGCCGATAACCTGATTGTTACAGAGTTTATTTCCCCTAGAACTTGAACTTTAGTTCTATCTAACTGCACGATGTGAATAGAAGACTTCTAGGGTTCTATATTCAGCTTGGAGCAAACCGAAGCAGGCATTATATTAGAAGATGCCCCAGAATCAATTAAGCAGTTGTGCAGATTTCGATTATAAATTTCATAAGTTAGGAGGAAAGGGGGGGTATGGGAGTTTGATCTATCTCCAATCAGAATTGTGTTGGTTGCCTCAACTCTACCAGCAGGGGGTTGTCCTGAGTCACTTGCAGCTTTAGTGGTGGGAAGAGGGGAAGAAGGGACGACGTTAAATTCTTTGAGTAGTAATTTTTGTTGATGTTTTAATTTACTAAGTTCAAACATGGTGATGTTTGCCTTAGTTTTCTTCATGTCATCGAAAATGTTGTAATCCATCGAATCAGAAATTACTAAAGTCTTAGATGGTGAAGGTATAGTAGAAGATGATGGCTGATTGTTAGATACTGTTGCAGCTGGTTTTCTAACGGGTACCTTTTCCTTTACAGTATTGGTTCCGGCACTCCTTTTCTTAGGATTAGCTTGAACAGTTTTGGGAGCACCTTTACTCCTTGTAGTGAAAGGAAAGGCTTCTTGTTCGGCATCAGTATCGGAATTAGGGAGTATAAAGTCCCACATTCCGTGACATTCAACAACTTCCTCCTCTTCTCCTTCGGATGGTATAACTGTTTCTTCCTCTTCTTCTTCCTTAGGATCCGAGTCTGCATACGATATAACATTAGGGGGTTTGGACTCGGGTTTCTTGAAATTCCTATATGGTTTCTTCATTGAGGATTCTGATACTTGTTTCTTGATTTCAACCATTTCGTTCGACATAGTTTTAAGGAATTTTTGAAGGCCCTCCATGTCATATGGATCCTTAGTGTTCTTTTTCTTAGAGTCGTCTTTAAAGGACACTTTTTTAGATTTTCTTTCTTCCAAGGCAGTTTTATTTTCTAAGGCGATTACACTTTTTTCTACAGCGAGTACTTCCTTCATGTTCTCAGCTAATGTGGGTTGTTTGGCCCTATCAACGAATATAGCAATGTTTGAAGGCAAAGAAGTAATATACCACTCACTTCTAACTTGTTCGCTTGGCTTATCATTAGTGGGGATCTTGTTCAAGAGTTTGTTAAATCTGGAGTTGAACTCCTTGATGGGTTCTCTTGATTCGATCCTTAAATTTGAAAGATCATGGACAAGTGTAGCTAAGGATCTGTCATCACAGTATTTGGTGAGAAACTATTCCTGGAAGATATTCCAACTCATGATGGATCTAGAGGGTAAGGAAAAATACCAAGACCCTGCAGATCCTTGTAGTGATTAGGGAAACAATCTTACTACCACATCTTCTTCAGTGACTCCCTTTAGATTGACTGAAAGCATAAAATTGTTAATATGTTCTTCTGCAGAAGTTCCAGCATCTGGATTGAATTTGGGTAACCATTTCTCGGGGTAATCGGGTAATGGATGTAAAGGTGCAGGCATAGTAACCGCACCAGGACTTCTCCATGGTCTTTGGGCCATTTTAGGATTACCGACGATTGCTTGTGGTGTTCCAGGTGCTTGAGGTGGAGGCGGAAGTAAAGACTAAAAATATTGTGATGCTTGAGATGAAGTCCCTTGGTGAACAACTATATGAAGTGGTGAAGTGGGTGTATGACTTCCCACAGGTGATGATGAAATGGAAGATGATGGAGAAAGGGTTTCGCTACCAGAACCTTCAATGGTCTTTTTGATCCTTTTCCTTTCGGGTGAAGGAAATTCAGGTGGCTCAATACCTAGCTTTTCACTTTGGAGTCTGGTAAGATGAGGGGGTAAGCAAAATTGCGAAGTGTGACTGCCTTGTGATACTTCAAATCTAGGAGGGGAAATTGAGAAGCCTTGAAGTTTCTGGATGATGGATTGAACTTCAGGGGACTCCAGACTTAAGTGTTCTGAAGTATGATGTAATTGAGCAGTAGTGGTTGATTCCTCTTCGTCTCATCTGGATACTGGAGATTCAGAATGCGAACGAGATGTCCGAGGAGAGGCGGAGGGTGAGTTACTCTTTGAATGGTTTGTAGGTGTTGGCTTACTCGCCATTCATAGCGGATGGCCCTCCTTCTAGCGCCAGAAATGTTGATGGCTCGAAAATTGCTGCCACAACATTGGGGGATAACCACTTGGTTCGGACCTTAGTACAGCTCCTTTTCCGTTTGGGATGGTGGCTCCGACTGGAGATAACGGGACCAGTTTCCCGATAATGAAATAAAAGGGATGGATGGGTGATGAATAAATTTCTTAAATGATAGGTGAATAATTTATTCTATTGACAAAAATAGGGAAACTAATACTAATCCCGGAACAACTTATTCATTCAGAATGTAGCGTTAAATAATCTTTATCTATTTATCAGGCATATAGATGACTCTGTAAAATAAATAAAAGATGTTCAATCATTCAAAGATTGCTTCACATGAATAATCACAATGAAGTGATAAATACAAATTACTACATTCACTGTTCATATCATCGATACATATATACGTCTGAAAGGAGAGCATGCGATAAAAAACCAATAGTGGAATGCATAAGGAATGCTGTGAAAAAACACATATATATATAAGCGATAATAGCAAGAGCGATTTCAATAACAATTCATATAATGAAAAAGAATACAGACGTAGATAATAGTACCATGTGAGCTGTAGATTGATCCGAAATATCAATCGCTATTCAAAATTCCTTCTTCAACACAGAAATGCTTTCAAACAATGACAATAGTGCACATTTGCATAAAAGCCTTCCTCATCAAATTTGGAATAATTGGTCAAGTTTTATAAAAGAGTATTCCTGAAGTACAATAGTGCAGCTTCAGGGTTTAAGTCATATACAAAACTTTTACGACCCTTTCTAAATGCATGAAAGGGTCTATAAATACTACTAAGGTAAAAATATATATGAAACAAAATCCTACGAAATTGGTATCAGTAAATGCGGTCTATTTCTCAGGGGCGATCTAGCAGTCGGTGAAATGAGTCATGCCTCAAGTTGTTTGCCCTTAAACCTTAGCTGGCTTATCGCGAGCATTGGTTCAACTTCTGGCAGTTTGTTGAGGTGTAAACTGAATTGGGCGGTGAAGGTGGCATCCTAGATGTCAGGTATAATATAACTGATAGCGTCGGTTAGGCACTTCAAGATGGCTCTTTGGCTGTATGGTTTGATTAAGAAGAACCAATACGCATCCCATGTCAGACTGTTGATTCCAGTGATCAATCTTGCGCTTTTCTCCAACTTCGGATAGCATGAGTGATCCAATATATTTATTGTTGTTAATTGACCTGGAGTGCATTGGGAAATTATGTTAGATAAATAAAATGTATTATTCACTAATTCAACCAAATTTCCACTGATTGTCCTGCATCTAGAAATCGCTCTTTCTGCTTTCATCAGTTGTTATTGTCATTCTGTGAATAATATCTCTTTGTGCGATTCTAGAATTCTTGGTAGATTAGCTGCTCGGCCTACATCTGAATGCTGCCATTCTATAAAGTTTGTCAGTGTTTCTTCGGCCTGATCCAAGTCAGCCCTTGCTTTGTCTACCTTTTTGCTTATAGACGCTGACAATTCGCACAATGGTTCTGCTCGTATAATGTGTTGACATAATAGCTTAACCTGATTAATCAATCCCTTATTTAGCTGGAGCACTTCTGCTTTAAACTCATCTATCTTAGGGAGATTTTTCGTTTGCTCAATTTGAGTGGTCAATTGAGCGATTTGTTCATCTTTCACTTTCATTGTTCCCTCAGTTGATATTCTTAGTTGCTCCAGTGCCTCTGATAGCTCCTTTTGCCTTTGTATTGCACCTTCATCTATCCTCTGTTTTTGCTCTTGTAATTGCTTGATTAGCTGGTTATTGTTATCCTACTATACTAGCAATTCTTTCTTCGCCTACTCTGCCCTCTGCTGAACTTCTGATAGTCTCGCCTGTAGTGAAGAGATGTCCTGATCCTTGGCTTTTAACAAATTGCTCACCTCCATTGCTTTATCAATAGTTGCCGCCGAATATGCTCTAGCAAACTGTGATAGCTTGGTTAATTCATCAGAGGGGTCGAATTCCTCTTTCCATACAACATTGCCCGTTACTGTTAATTCAGGGAATGGGGAAGGTTGATCAGTTCTTCTCCTTTTCCTCTGTCGCTTTACGACGGCTTTATGCTTGGGGCTGTAAAATATATCTAAAGGGGGGATCTCTTCAATTTGCAAAACGATCTCTCCCGTTGGATCTTTAGGAATTATCTCTAGTTCTTTTGTTTTGGGTAGGCAGCTGGTTTAACCTAAAACCGGTTTCGACGTCGCTTCCTATGTATCACCTTCTTTTGAAACCTCATCATCTTTTGAGCACTCTAAGTTATTGATGATTGTACTGAATTGATTGCATTGCAGGAGAAAATTCGGATCAACTAATGGATCATGATTATCTTTAGAGCTGCTCTCTTCTTGGGTCTTTTCTTGGGTTTCTTCTTGTCGCCGTACATTTTCCTGAGTTACCTCCTGCCTTTGGCTATGCGTTTCCTCCTATTGTTTTGATGTAGTAGGAGGTGGTGTATTATGTCGCTGCTCAGACTCGCTTGACCTGGTTGCTGTCGGTACAGTTGCTAACAGGTCTAGAGGTAGAGTTTGCAACCTCTGTTCTCTGATTCTGTTAAACTCAACTAGCCCTTCATCATTATAAACATTTCGGGCAAGTGACTTGACTTGATACAGTGATTCGGCTGACGTGAACAAATCTTTGAATTTGTCTTCTTTGTGCTCGACCTTGGCCAATTTGGCCTAGTCGAGCGCATTGTAAGCGATCTTTCTTGGATCATACTGCCTCCTTGGCAGACTAGCCAGAGTGAGCAAATTCATTTCCTCGGCTTCCTTCTCTGCATGCCTGATATCATGCAGGGTATATACTCCAATTCACAATGGGAAAGAAGGCCAAACATGTTTTTTAGCTCTTTTAAGGGTTTGGGTAACCCCTTCAGCGCTGATTTGATAAGCTACCTCCCTGGCAAGTAGCTTATCGGGGATATAAAGTGGTAGCATATGTGGCTTAGCCTGACTGCCAAAAACTTTGATGTAGGTGAACTTCTCCTCCCCAAACCAACTTGCTACTGTAGTCAAATCTACCCCTGCTTGCTCGGAAATTTTTGGGGCAGGCTTATTAAAAATTGAATAATGAATTGGCAACATAAAACCATTGCAAATTTGGTATAGGTGGTGCTTATAACTAGTCTTCCATAGTTTTCGATGATATATGTGAATGGGTGTGGGGTCTTGCGACGTCCACCTCCATCCCAGCACAGGAAATTCAGAATTAAAACACAACACATCCATAATATATGCACTATAATAAAATGGTGGAATAACCCTCTTTGTGACACGATAGTCAGACCTGAAGTCAAGAATGGCTTTGGCTAACTTGTTGGATAATATGACCGCCCAATCCATGATTTCTCCACTACATGCTGCCTCTATTAGGGGGACCATTTCTATGGTGATATTGGCAGAGTCATGCAATCCCCATAGCCTACACATCATAATTACAGCATGACAGTAAGGTGAACACAGAGAGTCAACTGAGTACTTACCCGAGGTTTCATGCTTGTGTTTTGCTGGATTCTATCTCCAGCCTCGAATTGGTTCAGACTTGATCTCGTTCTATGCTCGAAACTTCTCCAAAAATGCAGAATTATATTTCTTTTCTTATTGTGGCAGGTGATACATTAGCCTTAGGTCTTCGGCTCGAAACGAACCAAAAACCCTCCCATCCGTAGTTTCAAATAGTCTATTGATAATTGGGAGCTCTTGGAGTGCCCAACTTACCACATCTGTGTAAGTAAGAACCTGCTCCTGAGCCACTATTCTGTGTAGGAAGGAGTCAGCCAATTATTTTAAATTGGCATCAGATTTGCTGGTATTATCACATAAAATCTCTACTTCTGTCACCATTGGCCCTTCTGCTTCAATCAAATTATAAGTCCCTTGCCAAGTGGTCTTGGCGAGTACTAAGCATGTTGTATCTGATATCAGCCCTTTGTTCTTCCTAGTTGGATCAGCGACAGCTAGCCCTGCGGCTGGAGGAGCAGTAGGCATTGTACTCTTCTTGGATTTCTTTCCCATTCCACTTTCTTCTGTTTCTATGGAAGAATTCTGCACAGAGTGAAAGATAAGCGCAACACACGCAACAATATCATGAATTGAACATAATGGAATATATATATATATATATCTTAGCGCATTCATAGTAATTAATCGACTTAAGGTGGCCTTTAGGATCAAATACGTGGATAGGCTTCAAGCCTGCTTTTCTTATTAAATGGTCATTACGGCCTGTCAGTCTCATTAATTACAATTGCTTCGATTAATGGATAAATGATTTGTTTGAAGCATGCTTAGCGTGATTTGGCGGTTTGAACGCGGATGAGCGGCTTTTCCAAAGGATATGGCCTTAATTACAAATAAATCATATCAAACTGTCTTTATGACTATTACTTTGAGAACTGTGCCTTTTACCCTTTACGTAATCGGGCATCGGGCAAATGCTAAGTTATTGCATTGGTTTTCCTTGGAATCCCTGATCGTCGATATTCGATATCGCATCGCGTCAGGCGTAGCTGGTAGGGCCGCTTAGGATGAGGGCATGGTGAGTCACCGATCGCCGATAGTGATATCGCATCGCATCGGACGAGGAGAAGTTTAGTTGTGCTTTAGATGTTATCGTCGATTGCCGATTGCCGTTTTCGCATCACATTGCAGCAAGGATCATTACTCATGTTACTTTATGCTTTTGCCAATATCCGATAGCGATTTCGCATCGGCGAAAACTAACATGTCCCTTACATTGTGTTTTCTTTGTCATTGCGATATGCAATCTTGCGATCGCTTTATCGCAATGATAAAGATAAATCGTTTTATATCGGGGTTTTTTAATTGGTTTTATTAAAAAGCTTTTTTGTGAAATAGAACTTTAAATTGATACCAATTTGAAACAAAAATTAAAAAGGGACCCATTTCACATTATAGTTTTGGAATTTTAATGATATGAAATGGGGGGTTGTTGTAGGGCACAACAAGTACCAACAATATTGTGATAGATAATAATATGATCAACATAAAGGGAAATAAGATCAATAATAATCTAGATAATATCAATAGTTTGTTAGTGCGAATGATTGTTTCATTAATGATAATAAAGTGGGTGGTTCTAATAAGAGCTTTTTATGTCAGGATGACATTGTTGGTCCTGACTTTAGTAATGAGCATGAGAACCTTAACAAAAAGGTCTCTCTTCCCTCTACTCGGAATAGTAAAGTGGTTAACCTTTCCATCTTCTCCTTCCCCCCGTCTGTTTTAGCCTTTTAAGCAAGGGCTTAAACTTTTCCCTTTCCCCTAGAAAAATCCCTGTAGATCACATTATTTGTGACGTGGAGCATGGAATTAGAGATCTGCTCGATAATATTAAGGATACCATAAGGCAGGATTGTGTTGTCGTCCTCAAGAAGGCTAAACCCCCTCGGAGGGACCTCAGTAAGGAGGAGTTCTATACCCTTAAGTCCTTAAATCAGAATGAGGATATTGTGGTCCTTAAGGCGGACAAAGGAGGGGCAACGATCATCCTCAACAAAGAATATTACCATAAGAAGATGTTAGATCATCTTCACAATAGTGGCAGTTATAAAAAACTTGCCAAGAACCCTCGGAAGAAAATCTCTAAGACAGTGGCTCTCACCATCAAGTCCAGTAACTCAGTGAGTTCCCTGTCCTGCAAGCTCATTGAGAGCAATCCCATCGCTCCTAGAATCTATGGGGTACCTAAAATTCACAAGGAGGGGGCCCCTCTAAGGCCTATCGTCAACACCATCGGTGGTCCGACATACCTTCTAGTCAAGTTTCTGGCTCTTAAGCTTAAGCCCCTGGTTGGCCCATTGAGTCCTTTGTGAAGGACTCTGCATCCTTCGTGAAGGACTCTGCATCCTTCGTCATGGATCTCAAGGATATTAGGCTTAACCCAGAGGACAATCTTGTCAGCTTTGATGTGGTCTCCTTGTACACTTGCATCCCTATAAAAGAGGCTTTGGAAGCGATCTATCGCCTAACAGATCCAAATACCACTCATCTGGTTGAGGTATGTCTCACTTCCACGTTCTTCTATTTCGAAGGTGAGTTCTTTGAGCAGACCTGTGGTGTTGCCATGGGTTCCCCCCTCTCCCCTATTGTGGCAAATCTTTTTATGGAAGATTTAGAAGCCAAAGCTCTAGCCTCGGCTCGTCTCCCTCCGAAGCTTTTGAAAAGGTATGTAGATGACACTAATGTCATCTGGCCCCATGGCCATGAGGAGCTGGATCATTTCTTCAATCACCTCAATGGTCAGTCCTCTGCTATTAAGTTCACCATGGAAAAAGAGGTCAATGGTAGCCTCCATTTCCTGGATATTCCTTTTTCTAGGAAGGAGGACGACTCTCTCTCCCACTCTGTGTTTCGTAAGAAAACGTACACAGAGTAGTATCTTCATGCCGATTCCCATCATTTCCCTGCTCAGAAGATGGATGTTCTTAACACCATGGCTACTCGTGCCCTCAGGATTTCAGACAATGAGAGCCTAGATAAGGAGAGATCCCACCTCCTTGATGTCTTTGTGGAAAACGGATATAGTAGGCACCTAGGTCAGAAGGCTTTCCTTAAAGCCTCTAGAAAGGCGTTTAGTAAGAAAGAACCTAAGGAGCGCCATCTAGGTGTCCATCTTCCCTATATCCAAGGGACCACAGACAAGATTGCTTGGATCCTCAGAAGGTTTGATATTCCCTCAACCTTCAGGCCCCTCAGAACCATTCGTAATTCCCTTCGGTCGGTGAAAGATCTTGTTAACCCTATAGACATGAAGGGTGTTTATTTGATTCCTTGCTCATGTGGGACACCCTATATAGGGGAAACAGGGCGCTCCATCCAGCAGAGAATTTGCGAACATGCAGTTGACCTAAGGCATGGGAGAACTAGGTCTTCTGCCTTAGTAGAGCATGTGGACAAGACAAAGCATCATGTCTGTATTGAGGAGGCCAAAGTTATTGCCAAGGTGGCTCAGTTCCATCATCGTAAGTTAAGAGAAGCTTTAGAAATTGAAAGAAGGCCTATCAATCTTAACAGAGATGATGGATGGAAGGTAAGCAGATTTTGGATCCCTGCCTTATCTTCTTAGTGTTTCTTCCTTCTCCGCGCCCCCCCTTTGTTCATCAGGTGTGCCCTCAGGGTTACCCCTGTTGCCTTCTGTTTCTTCCTTTTCCTCCTTGATCTAAGGTTTCCGTTGGATTTTCTCCGGTCCTTCGCCTCCTGTGTCCCTTTGTCGCTCTTCCTTGTTGGTTTCTTTCCTTAGTGTTCGTCTAATATAATCTCCTCCTTTTTATATAGATATATATCGCGAGCAATTTTATATTCCCCTCTTTTTGTTTTCGATTATTATCTTTAGTATTATCTGTCTTCTTAATTTTAGATATATGCATTTCATATAGACATATATATATATATAATTTGATTTAATTTAGTGGTAGGGTTTTTTGATTTTTTCATTGATGGGGACCTTTACCGACTTGGTTATTTAATTATTTAATGTATTCATAAGGTTATTATTATTAGCGTAGTTAGTTATCATTTAGGCTTGATTCTAATTCATTTTTTAGTTTTATTTTATTTATTTTATCTTTATCATAATTATTATACTACTCTTTATTTAATTTATTCTTTTATTTTTAATTTATTTATTTATTTTAAACTAACGATATAAAAGTATGGGTATGATATTCTTCTTTAGAAACAATTTAAAATTATTATTTTAACTGAAATAATTTATAATATATATATATATTATATATATATATATATATATATAATATATATATATATATATATATATATATATATATATATTATTTAAGTAATATTAACTTCCCTTTTAACTTAACCATCATGATATTCTCATCATTTACCCTTAACACTAATATATAATATATAATATAATAGTAAATAAATAATGATTATTTATTGGTTAAATCTTACCATTTAAATTATATTTTTACTTTTATCCTATATTTAATTATTTATTTTATTTCTATCCAACAACCTATTTACTATTATTGTTTTGACTTAGAAATATATATTTTTAATAATCGTTTTTATTATTTTGTTTTTAAATAACCATTAGAATTATTTTTAATTAAACAATGCATTGTGTTATTTCTAATTTAAATAAATACAATTATTTTTGATGCTTTTACCTATTTTTACTTCTTTTCCAAAAAAATAAAATATATATTTAATCTTAAATATTAAAAAAAAAAAAAATATTAAATTTACCTTTGACTTGGGTCCTAGAGTCCATAGTAGCCGTTACTTAGCCGTTGGAGTCTCTGCTCAGCCTATTTAACACGCTAGGCGGATGTGTTTCTTCAACTTGTCCTGACGATGAACCACACTAGTTGGTTCGAAACACGTCGACAAAGGTCTTTTTTATGTGATTTATGCCGAAGCTCTTCTTATAACTATGATGGATCACAGAAGCCTCAATTCTACAACAATGATAATCTATAACAAATCCTTATTGAAGGAAAATCTCAATTGAACGACAAATCCTAATTGAATGACAATCTCAATTGAATGACAATTGATAATTGAACAACAAGCAAGCATATAAAGATAAATGATCTCTAAACAACAATTGATCTATGGAAATTGATTAATTCTATCTCTAAGATCTATGATAACATCACTCAAAATGAACATCAATCTACTATTGAAACTAACATAACCAATCTAATCAAATCATTACTCAGATATATCACATGGCTAAGTCTGAATCTAAATGAACAACAATATGAATTAGAATCGTCAATCTTCACAACAAGCAAAGTGATATTAACTTAACATTAACAATTAGTAAAGACTAAGTAGAAATATTATAACACAAGAAAGCAGTAGAACTTCTCTTGATCGGGCCTAGAGTCTCCATAAGTCTCTGCTAGGACACACTCAAAATATAGGTATGGATCAAACGTAGTCTTTATTCATTAAAATAAGCAACATGGTTTCAACATCACCGAGGTAACAATATTATATGTCTTAAAAGAATAATTACAAGTTATGAAATTCTGAGCTCTGTGCAGTTTTTCCTTTTGGCCTTATGTATTTAGAGAATAAATAGATAAAAGTGAATCCTCAAGATCAAGGGATCTTGAGGATTTATCTATACACAATATGATCTTGTCTTGAAATAGCATCAACCTGCCTGGTCTCTCGCTGCCTTTCTTGCCTCAGATGTTGTCTTTTTCCTTTTACGACCTAATGTTGCTCTGTTGATTGAACAACTATTGTTCAATCCGTGTCTTCTGCATATAAAGATAACAAAAAGTCAGTTTCTCGTGCTAGATTTATCTAATTTGTTACCAAGTGCTTTTACACAACTTTAGCTATTATTTACTTTACTTTGATCCATAAAAAAAGATAATCATGTGATGATAAATGCTGAATAAAGCAATTTATGAAGACAAAACATACCTTTTTCTTGACCCAACAAGGGCCAACCAATATAAATTTTGTATATTAAAATTGTTAATAAAATAATTCATTAGATCTAACAAAATAGGGATGAACATGTTTAGGGGTTATTATTTCACAAGAGAACCATAGCCAAGCCATTACATTATTAATGTTTCCCTCCTTTGAATTATCAAAACAATTATTTAATGAATGTAAAAGTAGTTGGAGGGGAAGGTAATTTCACCAAACTATGATAACACGGGATAAGTACAATATTCTTGGGATATGCATGAGGGTAAAAAATTGACATAAAAAAAAAAAGAAGTTTTTAGTGGAAATGATAGGATTTTTTTGATGAAATTTTTGAAAGGAAAGGAGAGAGATGGTTGTTGGGAAAATAGAACCATTCATGTTGAGTATGAAAACAACTTTGTGGGCATTGATTTTATGGTATGAGAATTAACTTTTGTGCCTATAAGAATTATGTTGTGTATCTATGAGTGTTAGGTTGGGTGCCTTTAAGTGTTTTCTAATTAGGAAATGGGTCAAAGGCCTTGAGAAGGACATTGTGAGAACTCCTAAAATAGTTGAGAATTCCTGGAGTCCCTAGCTACAGTATTTCATAACCAACCATGCACTGGAGCCCTAGAGGAAGTGGGATATCTTGAGGAATTGCATGCCAAAGAAATGGGTCCCATTATTTTGGTTTTGTGGGTTGAGGGGAAAGAGAGAAAGTGGATTTGAATTGTTGTTGGAGAAATAATGTGGGTTTTAGGAAACTATGTGTGGATAATAGAAAACAAAGAGATCTAGATTCCCTCGTAGACTCATAGTCTAAGCTCGGTGGTGGATTTCTATTCAGAAAAAAAGGAACAACAAGCCTATGGGTGGGAGGCACATCCCTTGTGTTTATTCAATCAAATTTTCCATTAAAATATAGGTTTTCTTTCCAACTTTATTAGGTTCATTTTATTATGTAAATGTGTTACTTGAGTGCTGCGATGTTTGCTTGAATGATGTGCATTCATGGATTCAAAATTTGTTCTTAGATGCATGAACAAATCTAGGCATGTTGTCGATGTGAATTTTTGATAAAATGCTCAACATAGTATACCACATTAAACAAATATATTACAGAGCTGGTTAGATACCCAAGAAGCACTTGTCATCCAATTTTATACTAATTTCTTATTTTGCAATTTGCTTCTGATTTACGTTTTAATTTTATACTAATTTTATACGAAAAAACAGCTTTTGTTTTCTCAACATTGCATAAAGAAGGTAATTTATATCTCTTAAATTTTATTTGTTTTAAATTAATACTTAATTTTAATAAAATAAAATATCCAACTATCAATAAAAATAACTAAACTAAAAAATCTAAACTCAAAAATCCAATAAGAGAGCAGTCATGAAAATCATACAGCATGCATGATAAAAGACAAGAATGGAAAGAAAAAAATATATTTGTGAAATAATTTATATAAAAAAATATATAATAAATAAAAATTTATCCGATTTATTATTTATTTAAAGTATTTATAAAACGATATTAATATAATAAAAAACAATATGTTTTTACCATAAGTTAGAAACACATAAATTGATTTTTTGAGGAATTAGAAAGCGTCTGCTAGTGTGGTGTCAAAATTGGAGAGTTGACATCATTTGGCCGGAATCCGTGGGATGATAAGGAATGATGGCTATCCTGCTTTACCGTTCGAAATAGTCTAATTAATAATTATTTTGCATTCCTCAACTCCAAAAAATAAAAAATAATTACTAGTGATGGTACTGATAATGTATATATATTTTTAAATATATATTAAATTTTGAATTAGTATTGATAATTCGAAACAAATAAAAAAATAATTTTAGTGTTAATACGTATCTATATATATTTAATATATAATTTAAATATTGATTTAGTTATGGATAATTATTAATATTAAATAGTTGATAAAAATCTAAATTATATAGATATTTTTGAATATTCTTAATAATAATAATAGATTAAAAGTTAGAGATTTATATAAGAAGTAATCGTGTTTTTTTTTATTCTTTTAATTAAATTGATTGGTTAAAAAATGTTATATGAATATGTTTACTAGAGATGCCCTATTAGTAAGCCATGACATTAGCCCATCGGCCCATGGTATTGTAACAAAGCCAATTTATATGTTAAAAATATTTATGATAAAGCACAAGTGAATCTCTATGGTTAAAAATCTTGTTACAAGATTTTTTTAAGTATATATGTTTAACTTATATTTAAATTATTTTTATAATTAATAAGAATAATAATAATCAATTAAAATAAAGCTATAATTAGTTAATTTTTATGATTGTATTATGCAATCCAAGTGGCTCTAGAGACACACATGACAAATATGGTTTATGAATGCTTGAAATAAAAGTGTTCAGAATGATGTTGACCCAAGACCACAACGTAGGTGCAAATGGTTCGTCAGTCTGAGGGAGAACAAGCCAGTTAAAGTTTTGGTCAAAGTTGCATTGTGGGGTAGGTTTAAGTGCTTTACAATTTGGCTGACCCCGAGGCATGAAACCTAACTCCCGAAATCGATCAAAATTGCAACCTCGTTAATTTGCCCAATATCCCTTATGTGCTAAAGAATTAAAAAAAAAACATTATTTTTAAATAAAGATTAATAATAAAAAATAGTATGGTGGCGGGCCACCACCCCCGCCACCTCCAAAATCCTCACATAACAAAAATCAAAATTTTTGAGCCGACGAGCCATCACTCGCTGCCTTCCACGGCTCTCCCGCAACCATAAAAACCACATTAAAAATCAAATGTGGCTCAGCAGCCATCACTTCGCCGAGCCCTCCAACCTCCAACCCGCATAACATATGAAACAATATTACAAAGGGGTCGAGGGGCAACCTCCGGTGCACCCGGTCCACAGCCCCAACCACCATTTATTATTCCGTAATTAAGGTGGAGTCGGTGGGGATTGAACCCGCCTAGCCCACGTGGGCCGGGCCCCACCGGGCGACCCCATAACACAACCAAACAAATATTAACCGCACAACATAATACAACCATAAAAGTGTGTGCTCGGTTGTAGCTTAACACAATGTGCTGAAAGTGTAAAATTATTACACGCCATGTTTGGAAGGGGCAGGGATTTTTACCCTAGAGCCCGTGACCCCCATTGCTAAGTTTAACTAATGCGACAACAACATTCCTTGGTTTATTTTCCGACACTTGATTATATAAACTTTTCTCACAGTACGTCTAAGGCACGGAAGACAGGAGGAGTGTGCACATGAACTGAGACATAATTTTTAATTAATTTTTGTAGGAGGAACTAGGAGAGGGCATGAATTTCAAGACATAAAAGGTAGAATCTTGGCACGTATTTCGAGGCAACATTTTACAGGAGGGTGGAACCACGAACGCAATGGTGTTGTTTGTGTCTAAGTCAGAGTTCTGCCTTTTTTGGCCATTTTTAGTATGAGGGTGGAACGATGATTGCTGCAGAAACAGGAACTAGAACCACGATCCTTGCAATTTTCCTAAGTAGGTAATTTTTCTCCATGTCAGAATATAGTCAACTTTACAGTTGTTTTTCATGGTTTTCCACAGGGATCATAATGGCGAAGTCAAATACGCTTTTGGAGTTGCAAATTTCAAGTAAACCGATGGAGCAAAATCTTTGAGGAATCTAGGGGGAATCTAAAAGATTCTTTGAGCCCCAAATTCTCAATTTCTTAGAACTCAAAAATTGGATAGTTGATTTTGCACTATTCGACGACATAAATTTGATGGTGTGTTTAGATTTATCATTCTCTCATTTCTATTCTTCAGCCACTTTTCTAAGTGGAATGCAAATGTCAACATCCATGTGCGAGCAGTCATGCGATTAATGCCGTGAGATCGATGGTCCAAACAACTTCAACAGTTTGACATCCACTTCTTTAGATGGCCCTTGGTTGTGAGGTATAAGTAGTGTTCATGTACTCCTTTTTCTATGCATTGCACTGCATAGGTGCTTGATTGATGTTTGATGTGGGATCTTGTTTCATACTCATTTTTATGGTTCCTGCTTGATGTGATGTGGAATTGCATATGTGATGTACTTGTTGTCATCATTCATCATGTTGTGTTTTGAGATCCTTTGTTGTATGTTGATGAGATACTCTTGTGTTGCATGTTTGCTTTGAGATCCTTTTTATGCCATGTTGGCGAGATGCTCATCGTGCATGATTTTTGTGTCATACTAATAGGAGTCTTTTGACTGAGAGTTCCTGTAGTGGAACATCTCTTAGAGCCACTCCTGCATGAGGGAATTTTCCTTATATGACCGTGACATTATCTCTTGTGTACGTCATCATTATTGACAACACTTAATGCACCAGCCTACACCATATTGACACGAGGCCCAGAGATGTAGTCCCTCCTGGAAGAACTTTGTTATCAATGTCTTATGTTTTCATGTGCTGATGATTGCCATGTTCCTATTCTTTACAACATGCAGATGTATTCATTCATGTTCTTTTAAAAATGCAATTTAACACATCATGAAAGTAAAAGGCCTTGGAAGGGTCCTTCGTCACACCAAGACTTGGATCAAGTGGTATCAGAGTGGTCTTTGTGTTGATGTGAATTGCAACATGAACAATGGGACATGTAGTGATAGAGGATGAAAGAGAAATGTACGAGACCATGCTCAACATTTCCAAAAGGGTGGAAATAAGGTATGAAACTCTATAGAAAGAGACAGAGGAAAAGGAGAAATTGCAGCTTTAGTTGCAAGCCACAGAAGAGGCCATGGAAGAACTGAAGCAAAACAAGCATAATCTTCAAACAAAGAATGTTGAATTGAAGATGTGTCTACATGAAGAGAAAGAGGAAAACAATTTTTACTACAATAGCTGCAAATTAAGGATGAGGCCTTGGAAATGCTGTAGCGTGACCCATGTGAGATAAAAAGTAGTTATCAAAATTCATGTATGTGTCCTGATGATGATTTCACTATTTTTTGAAAATCATACCACATCCAAACTGTTGAAGATTATGGGGTGTGAAAGAAAAGGTTTGGGCGTCAATGGCCAAGGCATTTTCAACCCCATCAAAGTAGAAGATTTACCCTATCAGATAGGACTTGGGTATGTCAGAAAGGAAGTTGGGGAATGTGCCAAGACAGCTAGTGAATCATCAACAACAGATGATGAGAAACCCTCATCAATTTTTCCAAATCAAAAGAGGAGGTAAAATATGTTCATTTCCTTTCAGTTTTGTCTTCACATAGTATGATTTATGTTGGATATTTGGAGATCCCAATTACAGGGAAAAACATGAGGCTCCTTACCAGGATGAGGTGCAAGGAGGAAGAAAAACTTGGTGTTAATAACCAAGGCATAACTCAACCATTGGAGGTTATGTAGAGACTTCAATTTGCAGGCTTAAGATACATCGAGGGAGAATGCTTGAAGGTGTCAGATTCTTCTGAGATATCATCGAAATCATTGAGGTAAGAGAATGATGGGAACACATCCCCATCATCTCATGGCAGTTTCCATTGCAAGGAAAGAGCTGAGGCAAGCTCTCATCGCATAATGCCATCAGAGACAGCAAGGGAAGATATAACCACTTTCGATCTTCGAATGTTCATTTCGATTATGATCATGTTGTTAACAATGAACGTAAAACATGGCATCGAAAAGCAAGTACCTTTTGTGGATTACATAACCATACATTTTCTAAGTGTTGGAAAAGAATGGTAGCACACAAAAGGATGAGGTGTGAAAGACACCCTCAACAGCAGGTAAAGAAACATGTTAAGTAAATATGGAGGAAGAAAACCTACTGCAGTTATTGTGATAGAACTGACCATTGAAAAGCCACTTGTTGGAGGCTCCATCCAGAGCAACACCTTAAAGACAAAGTGTCAATGTGTGAAATAGGTGAAGAAGTTTTTAGACAAGCAAAACCACCTTAAGGAGGTGACCCATTCACATTGGTAAGTGAAAAATGGTTTCCAAACATGTTTTCATTTCATGGTCATTCTTTTGTAAATCATTTGTTGCATTTTAAAATGTAAAACTGATGATGTATTTTCCATCACTTGTTCAGCAACAATGATGTCTAGTCGTATTTTGAGTCACATTTTACACTCTGAAAGTGATGTTATGTTTCCATCACTTGTCAAAACAATATTGTTTGGCCTTATCTTTGTAAATCATGTGTTGCAGTGATGATGTGTTTTCCATCACTTATTGAATCAACAATGATATGTTGGCCTTGTTGTCGTAGTTGGGGTCTTGCATCCAACTTGATGTAAACTTGACCACCGAGTATGTGGTACAAACTCATGGCAAGTGTGGGACGTTTGGGTCATTAGTTGGTCATGAAATTCAAGCATGTAATTTGCAAAACAATGTACTGCATGTTGCAGAGGTAGCAGGTGTCGGCTTGTCTCTTAAGGCTCCAAAGAACAAAGGTGAAGGAGATGGAAGTGAGACCTTTTTAGGACGCTTGTGATGCAGACAAGGTACAAAGAAGTTGCAGATTATTTTTCATTCTTTTGGAGGACTAAAAGCTCCTCAGTGGGGAGGATTGATCGAGGTGGCTCCAAAGACACAGAAGACAAAGAGGGTTTATGAATGTTCAAAAATAAAAGTGTTTAGAATGATGTCGACCTAGGACCAAAGCGTAGATCTCGTTCTCCTAATCGCGGAGGTGTGAACAGTTCATCAATCCGAGCTCATATGAGGGAGAACAAGCCAGTCAAAGTTTTGGTCAAAGTTGGGTGATTGGCCAGGTTTAAGTGCCCTATAATTTGACCAACCCCGAGGCATGAAACCTAGCCCCTGAAATCGGTCGAAATTACAGCCTCGTTAATTTTCCCAATATCCCTTATGTGCTCTGAATTAAAAAAATACCTCATTTCTAAATAACTATTAATAAAAAAATATTATGGTGGCAGGCCACCACCGCCGCCACCTCCAAAATCCCCACATAAAAAAAATAAAAAAATTTGGGCTGATGGGCCATCACCTCGTCGAGCCCTCCAACCTCCAACCTGCATACCATATTAAACAATATTACAAAGGGGTGGGCGGGCCACCTCCGGTGGACCCTGCCCACACCTCCACCAACCACCATTTATTATTTTGTAATTAAGGTGGACTTGGCGGGGATTGAACCTGCCCGACCCACGTGGATTGGTCCCCAGCAGGCGGCCCCATAATACAACCAAACAAAGATGGAACTAACCACACACCAAAATACAACCATAAAAGTGTGTGCTCGGTTGTCACTTAACACAATATGTCAAAACCATAAAATTATTACGTGCCATGTTTGGAAGGGGCAGGGATTTGAACCCCGAACCCCATGACCGCCATTGCTAAGTTTAACCAATGTGCCAATGACATTCCTTGGTTTGTCCTCTGGACATTTGTTTATATAAACTTTCTTCACAATACGGCCGAGGCATGGAAGAGTAGAGGAGTTGCACGCAGACCAAGACATAATTCTTAATTAATTTTTGTAGGAGAAACCAGGAGCGGGCATGGATTTAAAGGAAGAGGAGGTAGAATCTTGGCACGCAGTTCAAGGTAGCATTTTACGGGAGGGGTGAAATTTCACTTTTTCAGATTTTGACAAATTTTATATGGTTTCAGCACTTCTCGATGCCACGAATGCAATGGCATTGTTTGTGTCTCAATCAAAGTTCTGCTTTTTTCCGTCATTTTCAGTATGAGGGTGGAACCACGATTGCTGCAGAAATACGGACTGGAACCATGACCCTTGCAATTTTCCTTAGGAGGTAATTTTTTTCCATGTCGAAATATAGTCAAGTTTATAGACATTTTTCATGGTTTTCAGCAAGGATAGCAATGGAAAAGTCAGATTCGCCTTTGGAGTTGCATATTTCCAGTCCACTCATGGAGCAGAAACTTTGAGGAATCTAGGGGAAATATAAAAGATTCGTTGAGCCCCAGATTCTCAACTTCTCAGAATTCAAAAATTAAATAGTTGACTTTTCACTATTCGACGTCATAAATTTGATGGTGCGTTCTGATTTCTCGTTCTCTCATTTTATTCTTCAGCCACTTTTCTAAGTGGAATGCAGGTGTCAACATCCATGTGCGAGCAGTCATGCAATTGATGCCATGAGATCGATGGTCCAAACAGCTTCAACAATTTAACATCCACTTCTTTAGATGGCCCTTGGTTGTGAGCTATAAGTAGTGTTCATGTACTCCTTTTTATATGCATTGTGTTGCATAGGTGCTTGATTGATGTTTGATGTGGGATCCTATTTCTTACTCATTTTTATGATTCCTGCTTGATGTGACGCGAAATCGCCTATGTGATGTACTTGTTGTCGTGATTCATCATGTTGTGTTTTGAGATCCCTTTGTTGTACGTTGATGAGATACTCACGTGTCACCATGCATGTTTGCTTTGAGATCCCTTTTATGCCATGTTGGCAGGATGCTCATCATGCATGAGTTTTGTGTCATACTAATAGGAATATTTTGACTGAGAGTTCCTGTAGTGGAACATCTCTTAGAGCCACTCCTACATGAGGGCATTTTCATTGTATGATTGCATGATAGGCAGTGGAACAGCCTGCCTCTAAAACCATGGAAACTGATTCATTTACCCCCAAACCACCTCAAAATGATGAATCTACCCTCTAAGTTAATTTTACAATGAATTTAAATAGCATAACATCATTTAAAATCATAATTTCATCCAAGATGAGAGAAAAAGTCAACTTGTAGAGAAACTAGGTGAAATTTGGCTTTTCAGGCAAACTGGCTCTATGCGTAGCGCCACTAGTGCATAGTGCCACTTCACAGCTGATTTTGGAGGCCTTCCCCTTAGCCAAATTGAGCCCAAGATAGCTCATTGGAAAGGTCTTCTTTTCTAGTTTCTAGAATATCTTCAATATTTTCATTTGGATGCCATTTGCACACTATAAAGTGGAATATCCCAAGGCTGCGTTTGTGTGTCCAAAAAGAGGCAGAGAGGTCATTTTTGATGGTTTTTTTACCTTTAGGTGACCAAGTTTTGCTCTAACATTGTTGATATTTTTTGGGTTTGATGCTATCATCATGCTGAATCCAAATATGCAAACCATTTCTCTAAAATGTCTCCCAGTGAAAAGCGTAGAACCGGTGGCACTACACACCTAATGCAATTTTTTGTGTTGGAAAATTTCAAAATTTTAAAATGACGAAAAACTCACCAAAACTTGCCCAGATTTCGCCCAAGGCACTCTCATTAATTACTTTGATGGGATAGTGAGGCCTTATCCAAGATTTTTAGCTTGTCTTGCTCCTTTTTTCTCCTTAAGGCCTTCCTCAACCTAGCCTTAAGCTTCCTCATCCTTATGTTGCATATTTTGTTTCAGGTCATGTAGTGGTAGGCCATTTGGCGAAGCATCTTCTTGTCTCTATTGGCCTTCTCAAGCACCCCCTAAAGGTGTATATTGACCCTCTTAAGCCAAGTTTCCCTGTCATTCTCGATCTCTTGTTCAATGGAAGTCAACTTGACCTTTGCTTTCTTAACCTTTTGCTGGTTCTCCTTAATCATTTGCAGCTCCATGAGGACTTGCTTGTCAATCAATTGTTTGTTTTCTTACTATAGATATTTGATGACCCACATAGCCCTCTATAAATTGTCAGAAAAATATTGTATCCCAACCTCTTGTTCCTTAATGATCATGTCTTTGTCAATCCTTGGATCTTGAGCATCCAAGTCAATGACATCAACTGCTTGTGTCTCCTCATGATCAACAAGGTCAAAATCTCTCTCTTGCCCATCAATAGGATCCTTCTCATGCATATTTTCTTTGCCTCTACCTTTTCCCTTGTGTTGCTACTCAACCTGTACCTGTTTAGCTGAAGAAGAAGGCAAAGCCCCTTCAACTCCTTATGGAGATAGCATTTGCATGTAACCTGAAGATGAAGGCAAGACCCCTTCCACACTTTGTGGAGATAATACTCGCTTAGCAGCTACAAAAAGTTTCCTAGTGCCCCTCTCATATGTCACAAACACTGGCACTCCAACAGTTTCAGTCTCTTGAACCTTTTCATGTCTTGAAGGTCCACCTTCTTCATGAGGCATTGATGAAAATACTTGAGGGCCTTTGAACATTTCATGAGAAATGAAAGTTTCCCATGGCACGTTAAGATGGTTCAGCTAATGTAAAACAATGATTTTAATCAAAGAGTAGTGGTAGATGCTAGTTAAATGCTGGGGGTATGATTTCTTCTTTACAATGAGTGCCATCTTCTCAATGTTTCTGAACATGAAGTAGGGGATATTCATCGTTCTCACTCTAGTGAAATGCATCAGTGGTCTAATGTGGTAGGCATACAGTTGAGAGAACCTACCTTCACAAGTAAAGTACTTGATGATGATATTCATCAATGGAGCAAACCTGTCCTCCAAGAATTTAAAGGGGAATACTCAATTTTTTTATGGTATTTAGCCTTGATTGTTGTGGGATTTTATCCCCTAGGGCTTTTGGGTGGAACCCTAGCAGATTGAAAGTTGTCTAAACAAAGAAACATGCATACACATAGCCATTATGCTAGCAAAAGCTAATTCTAAACTATGAAGGACGTACCTCAGGTCCTACATTCGAGTAGTTCCTCAAGGGTCCAAACCCTTCTTCACGCCCCTTTCGCTCCTTTTCCTTGAAAAACCAATAATTCCAAAGAATGCAGCAGTATAGGACAAAGATTTATACAAAAATCATCTTTATGTTATAAAAGAAGGAAGTTAGTTATGAACTTTAAACAACCATTCATACATGAAATTCAAACATGAACATCATAAACATAAAGAAGAAGCATATCGGGAATCAAGACATGTTTCTTTATTATAGACAAATAGAAAGTAAAAAAGGAGTAATATCACCTGAGCAACCTTTGCAGGCTCCAAGCACAGCCTCCTTCCGGATCCGTCCCGCCTCAAGCCTCTAGCATATCTCCTTCCAAGACTCACTCCATGATGCCATAAGTAAGGGATGAACA
>APFE031748256.1:43000-59411 GCA_000404065.3 Pinus taeda
AATATCAAGTTATATATTTAGAGAAGTGATTCTTCCATAGGAAAAATATATCATTATCGCTGATGAAAAATTATCAACAAGCAAAAATGGAGTCTAAATACAAATTGAAGGAAGGGAGATTTTTAGAAACCTTACGAGGCTATGCTAAAGTACTATTTAAAATTAAAGGAACTCTCATAGGAAAATATCTCACTATCGCTATCTCACCTGCCGAAGATAAAAAATATATAATTCCTAAAACTGCAAACCAATTACTAGTTCTAGAGTCAAATACAATCGAAAAATTATATTGTTTAAAAAAAACAATAGGAAGTAACCAACTTATAGTTAAACATTGGCGGTTATACATTTATATTGCAATTATCTGTTTGATCCCTATGGAACGATCAAGGTGAAATTATTTTGGGATCACCATGGATGGAAACCCTATGTTCATTCATCTTGAATATAAAGAAAAAGTTTTTGAGGTTTTCTTATAAAAAGAAGAAAAATAATGCTACAACACCTTATAGTGAAGCAAAATTTTGTAATACTAGAAGACATACTAGATATCTCAAAAGTAATTTTTCAAGGAGGTAAAAAAATACTACAAAATATGCAAGAGAGAAGTTGATAAGATCACCAATGACAAAAATGGATACGTTTCTTAGCTTAAAAACCATAGTGAAATTTTTTTGACATGGATTAAGAAGCTTAATTAGGATAAGAAGTCATTAGAAAATAAGGTACAAGAACTTATCCATAAGGAAGCATTAAATGTAGGGATTCAAGTTGATAAAGAACAATAGATATTGATTAAGTGAATGTCACAACTCAGGAAGAAGACAAGAAAGTTGAAGAAAATATAAACTTAAATGTTACAACTCAGATAATGAAAAACCCAAGTGAATGTTTCATAACCATTTCAACAACATCTTCACCAGAATAAAATCAATAAATTACTACACGCCCAATAAGGGAAATTCAAACAAAAAAACTTCCATATCAACATATGAATTACGTGAGTAAACAATTAAATCAAGCTACATATATGTACCATTCAAAAAACAAACAACAAGCTAATGTTCCAAATAATTTTGAAGTAACCTCAATCCAGTCCTATGATGGAAGTTCGTTACAAATTTCCAGTGATCAGAATATTCAATAGAATGCTAATTTATGATGGTCAAATCCTTCCTTTGTGCAAAAGTTTTATATATCACTCCAAGGATCATATCAACTTGTATTGACAAATATGACTATCGCGAGACAAGAAGACATTCATAGCATAAAAAGACATCAAGCCCTTCCATCAATAAGATTTGATGATAAAGATTTTTGAAGAGGAAGGAAATGTTATGAATATAATTACGTAAAAGTAATAAATATAGATAATAAATAATAAACATAATAATATGTAAATAAGTAATAAGAATAAATAATAATTAATTAGTAATTAATACTGAAGAGGCATGTTTAAGGACACATGACCATTCATAAAGGGACACCCTCTTGGCATATAAGAAAGCCCCTCACTCTAAATTGTATCATCATTATTATTCATACATTTTAATAATATTCTTCTATCTGAATGGAGATCTACATATTCCATGTTTTTATAGAGTATTTAAGATGAAGAAGAGAGCTTGTTCGCTTCATTTTGTATCAGAATTGTTCGATCCTCTGGTTGCTCTGATGTTGCACAGAACTTTGTTCTCTTATGCAGGTCCTTGGCCATAAAAAGTGTCAACCTTGTTGGCGTTATGACTGAAGCATTCACTACAATAAGCTTGGAGTTTCTCCATCACTGATTTCGTCAAAGGCCCTTAGCCAATAAAATATATAGAAAATAATGTAAATGGTAAAAGAATAAGTAATAATTAAATAGTAATTATTACTAAAGAGGCATGTCTAAGGAGACATGACCATTCATAAAGGGACACTTGCTTGGTATATAAGAAATCCCCTCACTCTCAATTGTATCATCATTCTTATTATAGATTTTAATATATATTCTTGTATCTCAATGGAGATCTACATATTCCAAGTTTTATAAATAAAACATAAAAAAATATAATGTTATGAACAAAATGTATAGAAAATAATGTAAATGATAATAAGAAAAAATAATAATTAATTAGTAATTATTACTAAAGAGGCATGTTTAAGGAGACATGACATATCATAAAGGGACACCTGCTTGGTATATAAGAAAGCCCCTCACTCAATTGTATCATCATTATTATTCATATATTTGAATATATATCATTGTATCTCAATGGAGATCTACATATTCCAAGTCTTCTAGGGTATTTAATGTCAAGAAAGAACTTTGTTCGCTTCATTTGGTATCAGTATTTTTCGATCCTCTAGCCACTCTGCTGCTGCATAGAACTTCATTCTCCAATCTAAAACCTTGGCCATAAAAATCGTCAACTTTGTTGCCATCGTGACTAAAGAATTTGTTGTAGGAAACTTGGAGTTTCTCCATCAGTGATTTCTTCGTAGGCGCTTGGCCATAAAGAAAAACAAAAGCTAAAAAAATAATAAATAATAAAAAAAATCCAATCTTAAAAAGAACATTTAGAAATAAAAAACTATAAAAAAAGGGACATAATTTTCTAAGAAAATAAATAAATTATATTCATGTGGTCGGTTTTCCATTTGGTCAAAGATGTGCCAATAACCTTCAAGGATTTCAGGAGTTGCTTTTTGAGTAAGCAGAGGATTAGCAATTCGGGCTGGCTTTGCAGCACTACTCAGATCTGGGATCATAGGAGACCCTTGTTCAGACAATTGTGGTTCTACCTTAGTAATCCCACTGTTTTCTCCTTCTCCTTCTCTTAAGTTACAAGATTTTTCCTCTCGTAGAGGATCATAATGTAAAATTGTTGTAGCTTGAAGACTCTGTTCAGATCCTCCAACTTGGATTTGAATCTCAGCATAAGCTACAGATGATGAGCCTACTTCTTGAGGGATTACAGTAGGAATTTTTCCAAATCCTACTCGAAATCCTACTAATGCTTGAGACTCTGCTTTCCTTACGATTTTGTCTATAAAGGTCATTCTCCCAAGGTTCACCGATCCTTTGGGTTTTATGGATTTAGGTGGGGGATTATGCTATTTTTCTGTCTTTCTGTTCCTAGTCATAAATAAAAACCAATTCCTATTTATCCTCTAAGCTTTTGCTGAAAAGAGGGTTGGTAAGAAAGCACTTTACTTGCTAGGTACACAAGTTCTTAACTTCAATTTTTAAAACCCAATTCTTTCATAGCAAGATTAAAAGGAAATCACTTGAAACACTCTCCCCGACAACATTGCCAAAATTTTGGTGCACTAAGATGTCTTTTTACAGACAATCTTAATTCCTACATTAATTGTCAACCCAAGGTGTCTTTTTATCTCAAGAGTGTCAGCACAATATATGCACTGAATTTAGAGGTTATATAACGATAAATCGTTGCAATCACTAATAACTATCTCTTCAACTCAATCCACAGAATTCTGAAAGAGATAACTAAGGAAGAAATAACTCTGAAAGAACTCTTAACACACTCTGCAATTCTGTTTAACTTATCCGGAAATCAAATGAATTTGAATGTGAATGGAAATAATCACGCTTGGAAACCTCCAAATAGAATTAAGACTAACTCACTCAATCAAGAAAGAGAACTATAACAACTGAACAACAATGATAATCTATAACAAACCTTTTTTGAAGGAAAATCTCAATTGAAGGACAAATCCTAATTGAATGACAATCTCAATTGAATGACAATTGATAATTGAATAACAAGCAAGCATATAAAGATAAATGATCTCTAAACAACAATTGATCTATGTAAGAAAATTATGGAAATCGATTAATGATATCTCTAAGATCTTTTATAACATCACTCAGAATGAACAACAATCTACTACTGAAACTAATGTAACCAATCTAATCAAAGCATCACTCAGATATATCACATGGCTAAGTCTGAATCTAAATGAACAACAATATGAATTGGAATCGTCAAACTTCACAACAAGAAAAGTGATATTAACTTAACATTAACAATTAGTAAAGACTAAGTAGAAAGTGGTAGAACTTCTCTTGATCGGGCCTAGAGTCTCCATAAGCCTCTGCTGGGAAATACTCAAAATATAGGTCTGCATCAAACATAGTCTTTATTCATTAAAATAGGAAACATGGTTACAACATCACAGAGGTAACAATATTATATGTCTCAAAAGAATAATTACAAGTTATGAAATTCTGAGCTCTGTGAATTTTTTCCTTTTGGCCTTATGTGTTGAGAGAATAAATAGATAAAAGTGAATCCTCAAGATCAAGGGATCCTGAGGATTTATCTATACACAATATGATCTTGTCTTGAAATAGCATCAACCTGCCTGGTCTCTCACTGCCTTTCTTGCCTCAGATGTTGTCTTTTTCCTTTTACGACCTGATGTTGCTCTGTTGATTAAACAACTATTGTTTAATCTGTGTCTTTTGCATATAAAGATAACAAAAAGTCAGTTTCTCGTGCTAGATTTATCTAATTTGTTACCAAGTGCTTTTACACAACTTTAGCTATTATTTCCTTTACTTTGATCCATAAACAAAGATAATCATGTGATGATAAATGCTGAATAAAGCTATTTGTGAAGACAAAACATACCTTTTTCCTGACCCAACAAGGGCCAACCAATATAAATTTTGTATATTAAAATTGTTAATAAAGTAATTCATTAGATCTAATATAATAGGGATGAACATGTTTAGGGGTTATTATTCCACAAGAGAACCATAGCCAAGCAATTACATTATTAATGTTTCCCTCCTTTGAATTATCAAAACAATTATTTAATGCATGTAAAAGTAGTTGGAGGGGAAGGTAATTTCACCAAACTATGATAACATGGGATAAGTACAATATTCTTGGGACATGCATGAGGGTAAAAAATTGACATAAAAAAAAGGAAGTTTTTAGTGGAAATGATAGGATTTTTTTGATGAAATTTTTGAAAGGAAAGGAGAGAGATGGTTGTTGGGAAAATAGAACCATTCATGCTGAGTATGAAAAAAACTTTGTGGGCATTTATTTTATGCTATGAGAATTAACTTTTGTGCCTATAAGAATTATGTTGTGTATCTATGAGCGTTAGGTTGGGTGCCTTTAAGTGTTTTCTAATGAGGAAATGGGTCAAAGGCCTTGAGAAGGACATTGTGAGAACTCCTAAAATAGTTGAGAATTCCTGGAGTCCCTAGCTACAATATTTCATAACCAACCATGCACTGGAGCCCTAGAGGAAGTGGGATATCTTGAGGAATTTCATGCCAAAGAAATGGGTCCCATTATTTTGGTTTTGTGGGTTGAGGGGAAAGAGAGAAAGTGGATTTGAATTGTTGTTGGAGAAATAATGTGGGTTTTAGGAAACTATGTGTGGATAATAGAAAACAAAGAGATCTAGATTCCCTCGTAGACTCATCGTCTAAGCTTAGTGGTGGATTTCTATTGAGAAAAAAAGGAACAACAAGCCTATGGGTGGGAGGCACATCCCTTGTGTTTATTCAATCAAATTTTCCATTAAAATATAGGTTTTCTTTCCAACTTTATTAGGTTCATTTTATTATGTAGATGTGTTACTTGAGTGCTGCGATGTTTGCTTGAATGATGTGCATTCATGGATTCAAAATTTGCTCTTAGATGCATGAAAAAATCTAGGCATGTTGTCGATGTGAATTTTTTTTCCACCACAATATAATTATTTGGCTTTTATTAGGTGGTTACTTTACAAAGTAGTATCAAATCATTTTGTTTTTTCTTAGAAATTGATACAATACGTGTATTCCTCCTTATGGAAAGAGTATCTTAGAGTATTTTGTATTAGAGATTAGCTTATTGAGAGGTCACTCTACCTTAAGTGAAAAGTGAATAGGAGTGAATTATTTCCATTTAAGGATAATTGTATGGTGTTTCTCTACCTTAAGGGTAATTTCACAAGTAATGCAATTAGAATCCCTAATATAGTTCTTTTAATTCAACCTTAAGGGTTAAGGATGACGAAAAAAATCATCCTCCTTATATTTACAAGTTGGTTTGAGGTTAAACACCAATTCACCACTCCCACCCATGAACATTATCAAAATATATAAACAAAGCTCCATCTTAACATCATTGTTTCCTTCCCATCTATAAAAAGATCTAGTGGAAACATATTGAGCTAAATGAAAAACTAAGGAGCTATGATAAAATATTCATCCTTACCTAGGGAACTTGGAGATGAAGTTATATAAAAATTTGGAATTACATATCGGCTACACTGACTTTTCCTTCGAGCTTTCAAAATAGAAAAGTAAACTAAAGTCAACAAAAAAATAACAACATAGTTATTTAACATGCTTCCAACTTTATAGAAAAACTATGACATTCAAAGTAAGAGAATAAAAATAAAAAATATTAAGAGAATAATCGAACTATTTATGATAATATAACGAAATAATTAGCCTATTTTATAATACCATAATTTATAAATATAGCAAATCTTAAAAACCTTTATGTTATCATGGAAACTTCCAAACAACCTTGACTGTTCATTTCCAATGAAGTCCTTGCTAGGCAAAAGAGTTATTCAACTTTTTTACAAAACCATAATTATAAATATGCAAGTCTAAGGAACATGCCATATTATCATAAGGACATGAGAACTTTGCAAATCTTAAAAACCTTTATATTATCATGGAAAGTTCCAAACAACTTTCATTGTTCATTTCCAATTAAATCCTTGCAAGGCAAAATAGTTATTCAACTGTTTTACAAAACCATAATTATAAATATACAAGTCTAAAGAACATGCCCTGTTATCATAGAGACATGAAAACCTTGAACCTTCTTTCGCAAACAAATTGAACAAAAAAAACTCCTTTAAATTATCAACTCTATCAGTGACAATAATACATAAACAAATACATAATCGAAGTTGTAGTAAATTTTGGCTTTAAAATTGGTATTGCTTCCAACAAAACAAAACATTGACATGTTGCTTCCTATTTTATTGGGATGTCGCTTCCCATTTTACTTACATTTTCATGTTACTTCCAATATTTGGTAGACATTGTTCTTGCTTTTAAATGTTTTCTTTGCCTTCCATACAAGAATTTTAAAGTGATTATTCATTTTTATAATATTGCGGGGATTGGATCAAGCTCAATCAAAATTCATTTTTTTATTTCTCATATATTTCATAAACTTAGACTTTGCCATTTATATATCTAAAAACAAACAAACATCTATTTTCATAGGGATCTAGAAAAGCTTTATACCACGCAGCATCATCACAATCACATTCGCATTGCTATCAATGAGAATTTAAAACCAATTGTACATTGTTAATCTCAACTGATTTATTTCGTTGCAATTCACTGATCATTCTAAGAGTAATGGTATGAGAATGTTTTTTAAGATTCAAATTGATTTATTTAAAAAAATCTCAATTGAATTTAAAAAACTAGTCAAATTTATTTATGTATTTATAAAATTTAATAAATTTTACACAATTTTGTTAATAATATTTTTATAAATAAATATTTAATAATAATTAAATAAATTTTTATAGAACTTAATATCAATTTATACTCAACTTAATTTTTAATAAATAATATTAACTTTATTTTAAAACCAGATTAAAAAGAAAAACATAATATAGCACATTAAACGCATGTTACAGAGAGTTTGTTTTTTTGATAAAATGCTCAACATAGTATACCACATTAAACAAATATATTATAGAGCTGGTTATATACCCAAGAAGCACTTGTCATCCAATTTTATACTAATTTCTTATTTTGCAATTTGCTTCTGATTTACCTTTTAATTTTATACTAACTTTATAAAAAAAACCGCTTTTTTTTTCTCAACATTGCATGAAGAAGGTAATTTATATATCTGAACTTTTATTTGTTTTAAAATAAATACTTAATTTTTTCATATTATTATACACGATTCACTCCCAAAAACTATCAATAAAATAACTAAACTATAAAAATCTAGACTCAAAAATCCATATGAATTTTGTGCATATCTAAGTCATGATAAATCATACAGCATGCATGGATAAAAGGACAAGAATGGAAAGGGAAAAAATATAAGCTTTGTAGCTAAATTTATAGTAGAGTATAACATGTGTGGATAAAGAAATTACTTTAGATTTATTTAATTTTAGATTTATTATAACTTGAGAGGTATTTATAGGGTTTACTTACTTGTGTTATGAGTAGATTATTATTCTTTGTTAGAGTGGGTGGTGAGTCTCGTGTATCTCCACTTTCATGTTTTGGATTTTTTATTCTTTCTCTCTACTATTCTTGTTTTCTTATTTGTTTTAGTCATTGTTGTTATTTATCACTTGCAATTTTCTGTATGACAGATGACTATTTATATTATATTGTTCATTAGTTTCATGTCAAATACTATTTTTTTAGTTTTTATTATTTTTCCTCAAAATTCCACTTTTAAAAATAGGTTTATACTTCTAGGGATTTGATGCTTCTAGACTTATGATAGATCCAAAATTAAATGAACCTACATACTTACACATTATATTAAGCTATAAAATCCTAGATTAAATACACTGAAACACTTCCATATTCCATCTTATATTAAGCATAGAATAAGCCTCACCCCATAACAAAAATTGCAAAAAAAACGCAAATGTACAACAGTTTTAGAAAATAAAAATAACCAAACTATCCTTTTCTGGAATTGCACTTCACAATATTCTAGGAAAGCCTCTGTGTGAATTGTTTGATGATTGTCATTTAACAAAGTATTATCACACAGCTTGACGCAGCTGCAAGGCTCAGATTCAACTGGTACCTCATTCAGGGGGCGCGAGATGTGTCGAATCTGACCGATAATTCATGGCTCGAGAGATGACTTGACTCTGACCGATAATTCAGGGTCGAACTGTCCACAGGTCGATTGACTGGTCTCAATGAGCCGCAGCGATTCCTCAAAAACCTCCACAGCGCAGGGCACCCTCAAACCCTCTTTCTGCTCGAAGCCATATTCTTCACGGGCCTTATCGAGCAGCATAAGGAAGATCAGATGCGATAAATACACAATGGGAATCACAAATCTTTTGCGTTCTTCCCCAGCATAAACAGCCAAGAATCCTTGAGGGATTTCATCCTCTCTGGAAAGAGGGGAACCGTTTCTGTTCGGATACTTGGGCCACTTTTGAGAATCAACTCTCTTTGATCTGTAATGATGCTTCCCTTTAGATTGAGATGATCTCGAGCCTCGAACAATTTTCGTTAAATTCTTCACAGAATCTAGCCTCGCTAGACTCTTCACAGAATTCACTCTCCTGAGGCTCATGGTTCAGTGCACAGAGAAAGAAAATTTCTGTCCCTTCTGTTAAAGCAGACTAAAACCGATTAAAGAAAGGAATTCCGCACACACTGTAGAGGCTAACAACTACCCGGAAGACAACGATGTAATCAAGAAACTACAAATTTTATTCAAGAAGCGTACAGATCTGTATTAACCGGAGATTAATGAACAGAGACTCCAAATATATAGAGATGATCTAATGGACGTTGATGGTGTGTTTACATTTATTAGAATTAAAAAATTGGACAGTTGATTTTGCACTATTCGACGTCATAAATCTGATGGTGTGTTTACATTTATCATTCTCTCATTCTATTCTTCAGCCACTTTTCTAAGTGGAATGCAGTTGTCAACATCCATGTGCGAGCAGTCATGCGATTAATGTCGTGAGATCGATGGTCTGAACAACTTCAATAGTTTGACATCCACTTCTTTAGATGGCCCTTGGTTGTGAGGTATAAGTAGTGTTCATGTACTCCTTTTGCTATGCATTGTGCTGCATAGGTTCTTGATTGATGTTTGATGTGGGATCCTGTTTCTTACTCATTTTTATGATTCCTGCTTGATGTGATGTGGAATTGCTTATGTGATGTACTTGTTGTCATGATTCATCATGTTGTGTTTTGAGATCCTTTGTTGTATGTTGATGAGATACTCTTGTGTTGCATGTTTGCTTTGAGATCCCTTTTATGCCATGTTGGCGGGATGCTCATCATGCATGAGTTTTGTGTCATACTAATAGGAGTCTTTTGACTTAGAGTTCCTGTAGTGGAACATCTTTTAGAGCCACTCCTGCATGAAGGTATTTTCCTTGTATGATCGTGACATTATCTATTGTGTACATCATAACTATTGACAACACTTAATGCACCAGCCTACACCATCTTGAAACCGAGGCCCAGAGACGTAGTCCCTCCTAGATGAACTTTGTTATTAATGTCTTATGTTTTCATGTGCTGATGATTGATATGTTTCTATTCTTTACAACATGCAGATGTATTCATTCATGTTCTTTTAAAAATGAAATTTAATACATCATGAAAGTAAGAGGCCTTGGAAGAGTCTTTCGTCACACCCGGACCTGGATCAAGTGGTATCAGAGTGGTCTTTGTGTTCATGTGAATTGCAACGTGAAAAATGGGACGTGCAGCGATAGAGGATGAAAGAGAAATGTACGAGACCATGCTCAACATTTCCAAAAGGGTGGAAATAATGTATGAAACTCTATAGAAAGAGACAAAGGAAAAGGAGCAATTGCAGCATCAGTTGGAAGCCACATAAGAGGCCATGGAAGAACTGAAGCAAAACAAGCATAATCTTCAAACAGAGAACGTTGAATTGAAGATGTGTCTACATGAAGAGAAAGAGGAAAACAAATTTTGCTACAATAGCTGCAAACTAAGGACGAGGCCTTGGAAATGTTGCAGTGTCACCCATGTGAGATAAAAAATAGTTATCCAAATTCATGTATGTGTCCTGATGATGCTTTCGCTATTTTTTGAAAGTCATACCACATTCAAACTGTTGAAGATTATGGGGTGTGAAGGAAAAGGCTTGGGCGTCAATGGCTAAGGCATTTTCAACCCCATCAAAGTAGAAGATTTACCCTGTCAGATAGGACTTGGCTATGTCAGAAAGGAAGTTGGGGAATGCACTGAGACAGTTAGTGAATCATCAACAACAGATGATGAGAGACCCTCATCAGTTCTTTCCAAATCAACAGAGGAGGTAAAATATGTTGATTTCCTTTCAGTTTTGTCTTCACATAGTACGATTTATGTTGGATATTTAGATATCCCAATTACAGGGAAAAACATGAGGCTCCTTACCGGGATGAGGTGCAAGGAGGAAGAAAAACTTGGTGTTAATAACCAAGGCAGAACTCAACCATTGGAGGTTATGCAGAGACTTCAATTTGCAGGCTTGAGATACACCGAGGGAGAATGCTTGAAGGTGTCAGATTCTTCTGAGATATCGTCAAAATCATTGAGGTAAGAGAATGATGGGAATGCATCCCCATCATCCCATGGCAGTTTCCATTGCAAGGAAAGCACTGAGGCAATCTCTCATCGCCATAATGACATTAGAGATAACAAGGGAAGATATAACCACTTTCGATATTCGAATGTTCATTTCGATTATGATCATGTTGTTAACGATGAACGCAAAACATGGCATCAAAAAACAAGTACCTTTTGTGGATTACATAACCATACATTTTCTAAGTGTTGGAAAAGAATGGTAGTACACAAAAGGATGAGGTGTGAAAGACCCCCTCAACAGCATGTAAAGAAATATGTTAAGTAAATATGGAGGAAGAAAACCTACTGCAATCATTGCGATAGAACTGGCCATCGAAAAGCCACTTGTTGGAGGCTCCATCCAGAGCGACACCTTAAAGACAAAGCGTCAATGTGTGAACTAGGTGAAGAAGTTGTTTGACAAGAAAAACCACCTTAAGGAGGTGACCCATTCACATTGGTAAGTGAAAAATGGTTTCCAAACATGTTGTCATTTCATGGTCATTCTTTTGTAAATCATTTGTTGCATTTTAAAATGTAAAAGTGATGATGTGTTTTTCATCACTTGTTCAGCAACAACGATGTCTGGTCGTATTTTGAGTCACATTTTATACTCTGAAAGTGATGTTATGTTTCCATCACTTGTCAAAATAATATTGTTTGGCCTTATCTTTGTAAATCATGTGTTGCAGTGATGATGTGTTTTCCATCACTTATTGAATCAACAATGATATGTTGGCCTTGTTGTCGTAGTTGGGGTCTTGCATCCAACTTGATGTAAACTTGACCATCGAGTATGTCGTAAAAACGCGTGACAAGTGTGGGACGTTTGGGTCTTTAGTTGGTCATGAAATTCAGGCATGTAATTTGCAAAAGAATGTACTGCATGTTGCAAAGGTAGCAGGTGTCGGCTCGTCTCTTAAGGCTCCTAAGAATAAAGGTGAAGGAGATGGAAGTGAGACCCTTTTAGGATGCTTGTGATGCAGACAAGGTACAAAGAAGTTGCAGATTATTTTTCATGCTTTTGGAGAACTAAAAGCTCCTCCGTGGGGAGGATTGATCCAGGTGGCTCCAAAGACACATAGGAAAAAGTGGGTTTATGAATGCTCAAAAATAGTTTAGAATGATGTCGACCTAGGACCAAAGTGTAGATCTTGTTGTCCTAATCACGAAGGTGTGAATGGTTCATCAATCCGAGCTCATATGAGGGAGAACAAGCCAGTCAAAGTTTTGGTCAAATTTGGGTGGTGGGCCAGGTTTAAGTGCCCTATAATTTGACCAACCCCGAGGCATGAAACCTAGCTCCTGAAATCGGTCGAAATTGCAGCCTCGTTAATTTTCCCAATATCCCTTATGTGCTAAAGAATTAAAACAAATACCTTATTTTTAAATCAATATTAATAAAAAAAATATTATGGTGGTAGGCCACCACCCCCACCACCTCCAAAATCCCCACATAATAGAAATCATTTTTTTGGGTTGATGGACCATCACCTCGTCGAGCCCTCCAACCTCCAACCCGCATACCATATTAAACAATATTACAAAGGGGTGGGCAGGCCACCTCTGGTGGACCCTGCCTACACCTCAACCAACCACCATTTATTATTCTATAATTAAGGTAGAGTCGACTGGGATTGAACCTGCTCAGCCCACGTGGGTTGGTCCCCAGTGGGCGACCCCATAATACAACCAAACAAATATTAACCACACACCAAAATACAACCATAAAAGTGTGTGCTTGGTTGTAAATTAACACAATATGCCAAAACCATAAAATTATTACATGCCATGTTTGGAAGGGGCAGGGATTTGAACACCGGACCTCATGACCGCCATTGCTAAGTTTAACCAATGTGCCAATGACATTCCTTGGTTTATCCGTTGGACACTTGCTTATATAAAATTTCTTCATAGTACGGCCGAGGCATGGAAGAGCATAGGAGCGTGCACGTAGATTGAGACATAATTTTTAATTAATTTTTGTAGGAGAAACCAGGAGTGGGCATGGATTTCAAGGCAGAGGAGGTAGAATCTTGGCACGTAGTTCAAGGTAGCATTTTTCAGGAGGGGTGAAATTTCACTTTTTCAGATTTTGACAAATTTTATATGGTTTCAACACTTCTCGATGCCACGAACGCAATGGAATTGTTTCTGTCTCAATCAAAGTTCTGTATTTTTCGGTCATTTTCAGTATGAGGGTGGAACCATGATTTCTGCAGAAATAGGGACTAGAACCATGACCATTGCAATTTTCCTGAGGAGGTAATTTTTTTCCATGTCGAAATATAGTCAAGTTTATAGACATTTTTCATGGTTTTTCGCAGGGACAGCAATGGAAAAGTCAGATTCGCCTTTGGAGTTGCATATTTCCAGTATACTAATGGAGAAAAATCTTTGAGCAGAATCTTTGAGGAATCTAGGGGGAATCTAAAAGATTCCTTGAGCCCCATATTCTCAACTTCTCAGAATTCAAAAATTGGATAGTTGACTTTTCACCATTCGACATCATAAATCTAATGGTGCGTTCAGATTTCTCTTTCTCTCATTCTATTCTTCAGCCACTTTTCTATGTGGAATGCACGTGTCAACATCCATGTGTGAGCAGTATTGCAATTGATTCCATGAGATCAATGGTCCGAACAGCTTCAGTAGCTTAACGTCCACTTCTTTAGATGGCGCTTGGTTGTGAGGTATAAGTAGTGTTCATGTACTTCTTTTTCTATGCATTGTGTTACATAGGTGCTTGATTGATGTTTGATGTGGGATCCTATTTCTTACTCATTTTTATGATTCCTGCTTGATGTGACACGGAATCGCCTATGTGATGTACTTGTTGTTGTGATTCATCATGTTGTGTTTTGAGATCCCTTTGTTGTATGTTGATGAGATACTAATGTGTCACCATGCACATTTGCTTTGAGATCCCTTTTATGCCATGTTGGTAGGATGCTCATCATGCATGAGTTTTGTGTCATACTAATAGGAATCTTTTGACTGAGAATTCCTGTAGTGGAACATCTCTTAGGGCCACTCCTGCATGAGGGAATTTTCATTGTATGATTGCGACATCATCACTTGTGTACATCATCACTATTGACAACACTTAATGGAGTGGCCTACACCATCTTGACTCTGAGGCCCGGAGACGTAGTCCCTCCTGGATGAACTCCTTTATCAATGTCTTATGTTTTCATGTGTTGATGATTGCCATGTTCCTATTCTTTACAAAATGCAGATATATTCATTCATGTTCTTTTAAAAGTTCAATTTAACACATCACAAAAGTAAAAGGTCTTAGAAGGGTCCTTCGTGTTAGAGCCTAAATCAACCTCAGGCTAAAGGGAGGCAATCTTAGGATAACCACAAACCAAACTTAACCTGGTAGCTAGCCTTACTAGGTAAGGAGAGGGCTCTCTCCTTGTCAATCTCAGTTGAGATGACTGAATTAAATATGGATTTTAGGCTAGGTATAGTACCTCGAGGGTTTTTTGGTTGATTTTGATGAGTTTGTTGTTGGATCAAATGGAGCAGGTAGCTTTGGGTCCAAGAAATCATGTGAGAATTGCAGGGTGTTATGTGGGGTGAGGTACGTATGTGTTTTGGCACTTGGAATTGAGTGATATGGTAGGTCTAAGACTGGTGAAGAGTTGAGGAGGGCATGCAAAGATCATGAGTCCTCTTCAAACAGCTGAAAACATTAAAAACTAAATGTATTCCCAAGGCAGAGCACTGTTACCAATGTATTCTACCTATCTATCTTGATTTCATTTAGTTAAGTAGAATGAAATAGATTTTTGCACATATAACACATGAGAAAAACTAATGACAGAAGGAGAAACAATACAAAAACACATTACCACAAGAATCCCACAAAAATAGTTGCAAATCCTAGTTTATTTCCTTGCCAAACTATTGTGGAGATGTACAATGTAGCTCATAGCATCCAAGAGAGTCCAACCTTTGCTAATGACTCAAAAATACATAATATAGACATGAGAACTACCCACGCTAGCCATTAGGGATCAAATACAAGAGATAAGGGGCTATTACAACCATTTCCAACAAGGAACAAGAATATAGGCAGTGGAACAGCTTGCCTCTAAAACCATGGAAACTGATTCATTTACCCCCTAACCACCTCAAAATGATGAATCTAACCTATAAGGTAATTTTACAATTAATTTACATAGAATAGCATCATTTACAATCATAAGTTCATCCAATATGAGAGAAAAAGTCAACTTGTAGAGAAACTAGGTGAAATTTGGATTTTTAGGCAAACTGGCTCTATGCGTAGCACCACTGGTTAGGTGTGTAGTGCCACTTCACAGCTGATTTTGGAGGCCATCCCCTTAGCCAAATTGAGCCCAAGATAGCTCATTGGAAAGGTCTTCTTGTGTAGTTTCTAGAATATCTTCAATTTTTTCATTTGGATGTCATTTGCACACTACAAAGTGGAATCTCCCAAGGCTGATTTTGTGTGTCCAAAAAGAGGCAAAGAGGTCATTTTTGATGGTTTTCTTACCTTTAGGTGACCAAGTTTTTCTTTACAATTGCTGAGATTTTTTGGGTTTGATGCTATCATCATGCTGAATCCAAATATGAAAACCATTTCTCTAAAATGTCTCCCAGTGAAAAGTGTAGCACCGGTGGCGCTACGCACCTAATGCAATTTTTTGTGTTGGAAACTTTCAAAATTTCAAAATGACCAAAAACTCAGCAAAACTTGCCTAGATTTGGCAGAATGCACTCTCATTAATTCCTTTGATGGGATAGTAGGCCTTAGCCAAGATTTTTAGCTTTTCTTGCTCCTTTTTTCTCCTTAAGGCCTTCCTCAACCTAGCCTTAAGCTTCCTCATCCTTATGTTGCATATTTTGTTTCGGGCCATGTAGTGGTAGGCCATGTGGCAAAGAATCTTCTTGTCTCTATTGGTCTTCTCAAGCACCCCCTCAAGGTGTATATTTACCCTCTCAAGCCAAGTTTCCCTGTCATTCTCGATCTCTTGTTCAATGGAAGTCAACTTGACC
>APFE031748258.1:650-20120 GCA_000404065.3 Pinus taeda
ATCTTCATAATATTTTCATGATCTAGCTGAGGCGGGCATTCCCATGCTCAGCTTTATAAATTCATTCTCATGTACATAGGACAGACAACCGTCTGTGTGGTAGACTGATGATTCTGGTAGAGCCATCATCCTTTGGCTTGGATGATTATATGTGCAGCAATGATGTACATTTTATGTCTTTATTTTCCTAAATATATTGCAGCCTGGATGGATGAAACTAGATCCGGGGTCTTCAAACTCATTCAATCTTCGCCCGAAGTACAAGTCGATCCATGTGAAAAGATGTTCTGGAGTCGAACATGGAAAGACATTGCCTGATTACCAGCCAATGATGTGAGCTGTTAATAGGCACAAGAGGAATCACCGATAATGATGATGACCCTCAAGGTACGACAATACAATTCACGTGGTGTGAAAATGGGACTTGGTGTCGAACACCACGCAAAATATTTTGGTCGAAGGCCAATCATGTAAACCTGTTGCCGGAAGTGAGAAACTTGCCATTGAGGCATGCAAGCTTCAAAGTACTGAAAGGGCTGTTCCTAGGTCGAATTCTTAGATAATGAGTTGATGTCGACAAGAAGTGACTCGTTGTAGGAGGGCATTAATGATTCCCACATCTACGACATGGAACGGAGCAAATGATTTTGTGGATATGAAAACGATTTGATGATACAGGGTTCAGGGTGGCGGTCATGAAAGAATGAAGTGTGAAGGTATTGCAGCGGATGAGACACAAGCTGGGTTGGTGAATTCTTTGAGCGACTTCTATTGAACATATCGGCGACACTGAAATGGATTGGTAGCATTAACCCCCAAAAAGGATGGTACAGTGGACCAATGGTAATATGACCGGTGAACGGAATAACCCAACCCGACTCAATCATGGGGATGGAGTGAAAGTGTCATGTTCAAGAGCAACTTGCTACCAATAAAGTTTCTTCAAGTTTTCTTCCCAATTTTTCCCTAGTCATTTGCTAATCAGTACCTCTTTATTTTTGTCAATATTAAGGAGGATAACATATGCTTGTTCTATAATTTTCGCTTCGGGAAAACCCGTCGCTATGTTTTAACGAGCTTAGCGACAGTGAAACTCATTCTTGTCTGCATGGACAAGTTTGTTGCTATTGGTTTTAACGAGTTTAACAACAAAGATAAATCGATCCTTTTTCAATTTTAGAGAGTCTGAAAAAGAACAGAAAGAAAACTCCAGCAATCCTTTTTCGTCATGTAATCCCTTAAGTCCGAAAAGGTATAAAACAATACGAAAGGGATGACTTTTCGATAGTTTTAACGAGCCGAACAAGACAAGCACTCGATATTTTTGTGTAATGATCCCTCAGGTCCAAAAAGATTAAAATCTAGAGGAGGGATAGCGCTTCCGATCATTTTAACGAGCTGGATAGGCCAATTGCTCGACAATCTTTTCATTTTTTACGAGTCAGATGAAAAGAGCTTAAAGGAGACTTGTTTTTTGAGGAACGAGTGATATTTTCGGGTAGCAGCTGGTTCCAGGTGAGGTTTGGAACTTTTCAATCACGACAGTGTAAAGAAGATGGCTAATAGAATCAATCATCGCAGTTGTTCCTCAAAAGGGGTAAACAATCAAATGGAGGCGTATGATCGACTGAAACAAAGTGGAGGTGATGGTAAGAACACGACCAAGGCTCAAAAGCTGATGACAATGTGTTCACAATGGTTATTTACCGGAGGTGGGTTCATTTTTTACTGAGCTTAAACTCTGGTGGATCATTTGCTCATTGCTAGGTTTAATTTTTAACGAGCTTGAACTTTGCGTAAAATTGCTCGTGCTAGTCGTATAATAAGGATGTCTCATCGATAGGTTCAATTTTTAGGGAGCTTGCACCATTCGAAACTTTGCTCCGCATCCTTTCTTTATGTATGCTAAGAATGACCAATCCTACGAGTTTAAAGGGGTAAGAACCTACAAAATAAGAAAATAAATGGTCGCTTTTCACTTTCATGCAAAAAGGTTTGCATGCCCTTGGGTATAACGAAGTAGAGTTTCCAAGTTACCCTTCAGTTTGCAAACAAAACATTTGTTCTATTGGGAAAGGCCTACCTTCTAATGGAGGTATCTTATTCCGGTCTAATCCCATTTTCCTAAACAGACGGGTGTGTCAGACTAGTCATATATCCTCTGCAGAAACCTACCCTATACCTGAAGTTTTCCTGCCAAAGCAGACCAGGGTGCATGCCCCCGGGTTTCAGTCACAATCACTGAATTACTCGCGTTCATGAGGTGGACGGACTGGAGATTGATGAGAAATTCCTTGCATGAGAAGACCAGTTAGGGATGGCATTTGAGTATTAGCTACGTGTGAGCCGTGGAATGAAAGCTGGTCTACGAGCTAGACCACTCTGCCTTCATGCAGAAAACACATCACTCGAAAGAGTGAGGAGACAATGGCTCCCATGCTATGAATGTAGTCACGCCCAAGGAGTAGATTGTAATCTAAAGGTCCTTGGACTACCATTACGTTTAGGTAGATGGTTTTCCTTCTCAAATTTATAGGCAAACTTGGAAGGATCCCTAACAGTCGACTAGTTCCTTTGTCGAAGCCTGTTAGATTTCACATCTCAGGCAAAAGCGATGGTGAACCAAGCACTTTCCAAGTAGTTGAGGAAAGGATACTCACAGAAGCCCCTTCATCTATGATGGTACCAGCAGTGACCATTTTGTAAGCTTGTATAATAATTCAGAATGGTACATTAGACGGTAGATGGGGTTTGCCTAGTAGATTCCAGTCGAAGTAAACGACTAGATTGCTTAGAGGTGGGGCCAAATAAACGGCCGGATACGACTCCAACAAACTTCCTTCCTGCGGAAAAGGAACGGGTAGGTTGCCCCCATGTTCATCGAAGTCTGTGTTTACGAAGAGAATTTGAACAGTGTCGTTCTCATTCTCCTTGGTGACTGCATCATCTGAAGATGGAACTTCTGAAGACAAAACTGGCTCGACTGCTGTCTCGACCTGTTGAATTTGGTCTGGTGTGGACTCAGAGGGTTTATCTTCAATGATAGATGCTTTGACTGACCACAAGGGTGTGTCAGTCAAATTTTCAACCAGCGATGGACTCGGCAAGAGTTTCTTGTATCTAGGAGGAAGCTGTAGCGGTGAAGCAGGACAGTTATCCAAGACTCTTTTAGCTTCATCTAGGAAGGGACAATGATGGATGGCATGATCGCCTTCACACAGTATACAAGGAATTTTAGATCTTCCTTTTTGTCCAGTGACTTCGTTTTCAGTAGTTGATGGTGTACTTTCAACATGATCGTCAGAAGTTGAGGACACTAGATTGTGCAAGCAGGGTGACCAGTCCCTTAAGATCCGCGAGATGCAAGGACAATCTCGATGATAGTGGTCCCCTTTGCAAATGACACATGGAGATTTAGGTTTGGACTGTGCAGTGTGTGGATTTTCGCTAAACGATGCATGGTTGCCCCTTTTGGCCATTGGCTCCTTCTTCTTCCTCTCCTTCCCTTTCTTCTTCTTCTGAGCTACTTGGTTTTTAGTTTTACCAACTTTACCAAGTGAAGAGGAAGGAGGAGAGGGAGAAAAAAATGAAGTAGAAGGTTGGGGGGTAACTTTAGTATCATCTGTTTGCTGATTTGATTGCTTAGGAATCACAGTGCTTTGAACGACAGAAGTCGAGAAGAACCATACTGGCAGGCCAATTGTCAGTCCTAGAAGGGACAATGTGGCCATATGAGGTGCACCAACATCTCCCCAAGAGGAGAAAGGACTAGGATTTCCCCCAAGGGGAAATCCTTTGTTGGTGGACTCCATTTTCTCAACCTAAGATCAACGAGGGAACAGTGATGTGATTCCGATTAATTTTTTTTTTATGACACTTTGACACAACTTGCTTTTTCAATTTTTAAGAGTCGAGAAAAAGCTAAAGATGACTCTAGTCGCCTTCGATTTTTAATGAGCCTGAAGTGACAAGTGCTTAGATGGACCTTTTCCTTTAAGGAGTCTGAAAAGGAACGAAAGAGGCTACTCTGGAAATCTAGACAAAGGTATTAACAAACCAATCACAAAACTGCATAATACTTTTTACGGTATGACAGTCAATCTTCCCGAAGTTGTGTTCAGTGCATTGTGATCGATAGGGCGACAAACAAGGCTTCCTAAGGATAAAGGATATAGCCTATTTTCGTCTCCCAATATGTACTCGATGGTACGTGGGAGCACAAGTTTGTACTGGCACTTGTCGTCTCAAAGAGGAGGAATCACCCAACCTTCGATGAAAGTGATAGTTACCAGGCTTTACGACACCAGAATACGTCTCTAGCCTAGACTTCTAAATGTTGTGTGTTAGGTTCCAAAGTGTTTTTATGTTCATTAAATTTATTTTACAGTTGATCTTTCTTAAGAAGTTTGCCTTTAAGGTTCACCGTGTGATGTCGATATACAATTCATAAAAATGTAATCTAAGATGATAAACAGTCGTTTACTCTTCTTTTTGCAATGAAAATCCTAGCTACTAAGGAAAGAGAAGCAAGATTCTTTCAACATAGAGCAGAGAGCACATACTAGATGCACTGTCCTAAATCAAAATCAACAAGCAGTCTAAATGCAAATGCACATGCATGTATTTGTTTTCCGCTTTCTTAATGTGTGAATGACAAAAAGAATGCTTAGTACAAATCTGAATTATCTTTTCTTTCAAAGCAATAGTACTAACGATTTTCTCTTCAAAATACGAAAGGAAGACAAGGATGACACTTTGCGATTTTGAATGGAAAATTGCTTTCGACACTTGGAATAGTAATAATTCAAATCAAATACAAGAGTAACTGTGTAATTGACCATAAAGAAGAGTAGTATTCCTTTCTTTGACTGAAAAAGACACTTGCGACACTTCCAAATCAAAAGATGATAGTTTGATTAAGCTACTTCTTTGTAAAGGAGAACTGTAAATGGCGAAAAATACATAAAAACAATTACAATTGTTTGTACAATGGAGGCTGAATAATGCAAAGGAAGGAAGTTTCCACAGTGGTATACTGATCACATACAACAAAACTCTTGAATAAAGCTGAAGAGAGTGAGGAAAAAACCAAAATCTGGAGGCAGAAACAGTCTTATCTGATCATCGCACCTGTAACACAGGGAAACAGTTATGCATCCCACCTACTGCACACGGGAGGTGCGATGCATCCATATTTCCAAGAGGAGAAGGTGTGATGGTCTAGGGACGAGAGTTTAACTTGGTTTTTGGTCACAGTTTGTAGCTTAGTTCAGGGATTTAGGCCGAGTTAGTGATAGTCAGTAAATACAAATCATAGGGGTTGATCTAATGACGTTACTTGAGCCACCACCAAGGCAATTAGGATGTTTGCAAATCAATTGTTCATTTTATAAACAAAACCTGGAGATGGACTGAAGTAGCATTGATCTACTTTGCAGTTGCATAGCAAAAGTAGTTCGAAGGCTAGCTGGCTTGACTTCAGGCTCCGTCTGTAGTTTATAAAGCAAACAAATATAAACAAGCAAACAAGCTATTCACTCCCCAGTGGAGTTGCCATTTTGTTATCAGGAAATCTAGTGTCCATTCAGAGCTGGTAGTCCCACTAAGACGGGTAGCTATCTTAGAAACAAACAAACTAAAGTTACTTGCATTTTCCTTTATGAGAAGTAGATGAGAGAGAAGCAGAGAGTACCAACCTCAGTCTTTCACTTGGCTCCTTGCTTGTTTCCTCTCCCCTCTGACAGATCTTTGCCGCTACTCCCTTGCTTGCCCTACTTCAAAGAGCACCTGTAAAGTCAAAGCAGCATAATACCATCAAAGCACAGAGATCTACAATCATAAACAATATAGGACCAGATATATATTGACCACACAAATGCATGTATCAACTTAGACATACAAGAATGTGGAGGAAAATTCAAATAGCTTTATTGATAGAAAGAGTAGAAGAGAGGATTACAACCCATTGATCTGACCCAGCGTCATCCTCCCAGCATGAAAGCCCTTCTTCACCTGATGAAAAGCTTAGATCACCCAACACTATGATGTTCCACAAACAAACAAACAACACTTCTTTACAAAATACAAGATTCCAGCCTCTGGATCTCTGAGATGACGGATCCATATATAGATATTTGCAGGTGGGTGAGTCAGCTTTTGGTATTTTGATTAGTGTCATTTCTCTGATAGTTCTCAATTCCACTTGGAGATTTCATGATCTCTTACTCATCCCTGGGCAAATTCAGAGAGGCAAGTGTCACAGGAGAAGTTTCTGGAAGATTCCATGATCATCCAACTTGCAAACTATCTCTGCATTTGTCTACTCTCAACCCATTGCAACCCTACAGAAGGGATTTTATAGCTCACACTTTTTGCATGTGGCAGGTGAGATGCACGCACCCTTAGCACTGAAACAGTTGTATGGTCCAGTTTTGACCAGTTCTGAGCAGTTTTTCATGGAGAACTTCTGGGAGATGATGTAATCAGCTGACCTTGTTCCTTTAGGGTGTGAAACAACACTTTTAGGGACTCAGAAGCCCTTGGTTTATGGACATATGTGATTGGGGGTTGCAGTGCCCAAATATGTCTATAACAAATGTATGCCACAAATGGGTCATATGCATGCAAATGAGCTGTCAAGAGCCATATATGCCATAAATTACACTATCAGGAGCATATATCATATATATGGATGCATTTACACTATAGGGAGCAATATATGCTAAAAACTCATATATCGGAAGCCAAAACTCATCAAACATATATAGACAGGGCTATACACACTATCGGCGGCATAAAACCATACATATATGCAAATACACTATCGGAGTGGAAAGGCAATGTTTATATATGCATTTACACTATCAGAGGCAAAAGTGTTAACGCTATCAGCCCGTAGAACCCATACAACGACACCCCTATGTATTTAATTCTTTATCACCAAATTCCTTTTACATAGAGAAATCATGCTAAACACTTAGCAGATTCGGGAAAGTGGACTTGAAATTTTATGCACGGGAGTGTTGAGCCCTATTAGGTCTGACACATATTATCACATCGCTATAAGTGAGTGGTCTACATTAACGTTGAACCCTGAACCTTTGCGATTTGTGATTGCTGACATATATCGCATCGACACTTTGGGAGCGGAAATTACAACGTGTTAAGCGGGCCATTGCAAGCACCGATAGTGATTAGCGATATCGCATCGAACCTCCACCAAGGGCAAGAACCGATTGCGATTGCAAGACCAAACCCGATGGAGTTATAGACTCAGGTGAATTAATTTTGAAGTCCACCTCTTTAACAGTTTCATCGGTTTTTCTCATATTTCCTGTGTAATTGAATATTGGCCTTGCGCGTGGTTTGAAGGCAAAAATACTTTAAGAAATGCTCTTGACAGTTCAGGAGGATGAACTAATGCCAATTGAGATTGTGATTAGGACGTGGCATGTCCGTTAAACAAAATAGCCTCTATGGATGCATGTTATCATTGAAAAAACGGGGCAGTGTTACAGTTTTAACACACTGTGACCAAAAAGTCAGGAAGCTGAATGGAAAGCCAGCGCAGAGGAAACTGAAAAGCCAAATCAATGGAGAAGAGGGAAGCCAAAGGTCAATCCAATGTAGAGGAAGTTGAAGCAAGCGTGGAAGAAACTGAAGAGCTAGTGGAAGGCAAAAACGAACAGTCAGAGGCATTAGGAATACATAAAAATAGAAAAAACAAGGAGAGATGAGTTGTTGTCGTGGATAATCTATGTGAGAGGCAGGAGAGGTAGGAGAGGCAGCAGAGGCAAAAGAAGCAGGAGAGCAAGAGTGAAGGAGAAGCTCAACAGAACAGAGAACTGCAGCAAAACAGTTTATACCAGGTTTGGGTTGGAGCCCAAGAGGTTGGAGCCTCAAAACTGAATAGGATTGAAATCCTTGGGAGTTGGTGCTCCTAGGTACAGAACTATTGCAAGACAGAGTTGGTGCTCTGGAGGTTGGAGCCTCATTGAAGTCCAAGTTGGAGCTCGGCAACTAATTGTAACCAGTTATATATATATATATATATATATATAATATATATATATAATAATAATATAATATATATATATATAAATTATATATATATATATATATATATATATATATATATATATATATATATATATATAGAATATATATATTGTATTCATTTTATTGCACTGTTTGTGTTAATAAAAGCATTAATTCTAGCTATATATTTATGTGTTCCATACATAATATATATATATATATACATATATATATGTTTTGGTAATAACAAGAACAATTAAAAGGAAATACTGATTCACCACCCCCCCCCAGTATTTCCAACAATTGGTATCAGAGCAGGATTTTTCATATTAGCCTAACAGCTTGAAGAAGGATTCGTAGCCATGATGAGAAATCACGAAGCGTTAGGAAAACCTCCTCTGTTTGACGACACTAACTTTGGTTTCTGGAAAAAGAGAATGACCTACTAATTAATGTCCCTTGGACCTGAAGTCTAGCATTTCGTTCAAAATGAGTACCAAATGCCTACCACTCTTCCAACAGATCAAGACGAGAGGAAAGCCTACATTGCCAATGCAAAAGCCTTAAACTCCATCACTAGTGGAATCACTGATTCCAAGTTTACAAAAGCAATGAATTGTAAATCTGCCAAAGAAATGTGGGATAAGCTAGTTGGCTTATACGATGGAGACTCAAAATTCAACAAGGCAAAGCTTCGAACTCACAGAAGGAAATTTGAAAGTTTGAAGATGGAAGATGAAGAAGATATTATAGCATACCTCCTCCGAGTAGCTGAAGTGGTCAACTCCCTTAAAGGATTGGATGAAAATATTGAAGAAATTACCATTGTTCAAAAGCTCTTAAGATCTCTTCCAGACAGATTTGACTCCAAAATAAGCATCATAGAAGAAGCAAAGGATCTAGATGATCTTATGATGGATGATCTCCATGGAATCCTCACTGCCTATGAGATGAGAAAACGTGGTCCAAGCTCCAAATATGCAGCATTCAAGGCCTCAAAATCCAAGAAGGAGAAAGAAAGGAATGACTGTATTGATGACTCTGATGTGGAATTCGAATTGGATCAATTTGTACAAAAGCTGAAGAGAGGATCTAAGCCAAAGGTAAGTACCCTCTTATTTGTTTCAAACGTGGAAAAATAGGTCATTATGCTGCAAAATGTCCTCATAAACATGATAGTGATGTTGAAGGAAATTCTAAAAGAATGGCACACAAAAAGAAAGGGTTGAATAAGAAGAACTTCTTCTCTAAGCAAGATGAGTCTGATGAGGATGAATTTGTAGTCATCAAAAGGAAACCATATGAGGAAAGTGACCATGATGAAAGCCAAGAAACGTTATTCATGGCATTCACAAATGAAGATGACTTAGGGCTAGAAGGAAATGTAGATGAATTGTTAATAAGTTCCATTGAAGAAAATGAGAAATTACGGAATACAATCATTTCTCTCAAGGTAGAAAATGAGGAAACAAGAAGAAGAGAAGATCTCTTGGAAACAAAGCTCAAAGAAAAAGAAGATACTTGCAAAGAACGTGAAGCCGAAATAGTATCTCTAAGGAAGGAATTGGAGCAAGTCAAAAGGGGTTGGAAAATCTCTCAAATACTTGAGACTATCCTTAAAAGTCAAAAACCTCAACATGACAAGTCTGGAATAGGCTTTAAAGGAGAATCATCAAGCACTAAGAACAGTGTGAAAAGCTATTCTGATGCACTTTCCAACAACCCAAAAGAAGAAAAAGTGTGTCATCAAAGGCGCATCCTAGATCCAAAGAATGAAGAGAGAATAACACCAAAGAAGAATGTGGATTCGAATCTTGGATACTATAGCAAATACAAACCAATATTCTATCAAAGGCCCATCTCAAATCCAAAGAATGAAGCGGGAGTAATTTCAAGGAAGGAAATTGACTCAAATCGTGGCTACTACAACAGGTACAAAACTATCTTTCTTGGACATTGTTTTCACTGTAAAAACTTCAGTCATCAAGCCAAACATTGCATGGCTTGTAGAAGTGAAACACCAAAGCTAAAGGATCAAATAATCAAAGCATATGCCCCCAAAAGGTAGGGACAAATCAAAACCTTCAATTCGTTTGATCCCTTGACCAAATTTGATCTGATTTGCTCATTATGATTCAATAATGGACACTTTGAACAAAACTGCCCACTCAAAGGAAGAAAAGTGACTAGTGAGAAACCCAACATGGATAAATGCGGCTTGGCTCTGTATTCTCAAAATAATGAAAATCACTGGTTGTGGATAGTGGGTGCTCCAAACACATGACAGGGGATAAAAGGAAGTTTGTCTCATTGAGCAAAAAGGAAGGAAATGTGTCTTTTGGAAATGGATATGGCATAATTGCGGGAAAAGGAACTGTTACTCTTATCAATGGAAAAGGAAAAGCTCAAGATGCTCTGCTAGTAGATGGGCTTAAACACAATCTCCTGAGTGTTACCCAAATCTGTGATCAGGGACATAAGGTTATCTTCAGCACCAAAGATTGTGAAATAAGGAACTCTTCCTTAGGGGAACTTGTGGCAAAATGGGTTAGAACACTAGACAACATTTACATTCTGAACAAGATTCAAGAAAATAAATGCTACTTGAGTTAGACAGATGAAAGTTGGCTGTGGCACAAGTGACTTGGACATACAAGCTTCAAAAATCCGATAAATATCTGCAAGATTAGAGCTGTATGAGACATCCAAAGGCTATTCAAACCAAATCAAGGAGTATGTGGTCCATGTCAACATGGAAAGAAAACCAGAACCAGCCACAAGACCAAGGAGCTCTTCACATCAAAGCCCTTGGAGATCATCCATGCTGATTTGTGTGGACCAACTAGAAATCAGGCACTCCAAGGAGAAAGGTACTTTGTGTTATTTGTTGATGACTATACTAGAATGATGTGGATATATTTTATAAAATATAAATCTAAAACTTTTGAGTGTTTTAAGAATCTAAAATCTCTTGTAGAAAATGAAAAAGACTCAAAAAATAAGTGCCTCAGAACAAACAGAGGAGGAGAATTCACATCAAAAGAGTTTAATGAGATCTGTAATATTCATGGAATTAAAAGGGAATTCAATGCTGCCAGAACACCCCAGCAAAATGGGGTAGTTGAAAGAGAAATAGGACAGTTCAAGAAATGGAAAGAACAATGTTATTAGCAGCAGATTTGTAGTCAAAATTATGGAGAGAAGTAGTGGGGACAACTGTCTATTCCTTGAATCGGACTCAATTAAGACCAAATTGTGAAAAAACTCCTTATGAATTATGGAAAGGAAGACCTGCTTCAGTAAAGTACTTCAAGATCTTTGGAATCAAGTGCTTCATAAAAATCAATGATGGTTCAACAGAAAAGTTTGATTCTTGAGTTGATGAAGGGATATTCCTTGGATACTCTACACGGAGCAAAGCCTACAAGTGCTACAATTTTATACTAAAGAAAATAGTGGAAAACATTGATGTAAAGATTGATGAAGACCTTCCAGAAAAAGAAATTGAAGAACATGAAGATGATGTTCTCATTGAAGAAGAAGAACCTACAGAAGAAGAAATAGATAAGGAAGAAGAAGAAGAGGAAAAATAACCACTTCATACCCCTTCAAAGATGAAGTTTTTCTAGAAATATCATCCAGAAGAGTAGATTATTAGCGATAGAGATGAAGGGATGAAAACCTGAAGAAGGATGATAATTACACCAAAGAGAAACATTATTGCTCTTCTATCCATGATAGAACCAGAAACATTTGCACAAGCAAGTAAGGATCCTCATTGGGTAAAGGCCATGGAAGAAGAAATGTCCCAAATTGAGAAGAACGAGACATGGGAGTTGGTACCTCGTCCAAAGGACAAAAACATAATAGGAACCAAGTGTGTATTCAAAAATAAAATGAATGAAGATAGACAAGTTATGAGAAACAAGGCAAGGCTTGTTTGCAAAGGCTATTCACAAATTGAAGGAATTGACTTTGAAGAAACATTTGCACCTGTAGCTCGTATGGAAGCTATCAGGATGTTCTTGGCATTTGCTTGCTCAAAAGGATTCAAAATCTATCAAATAGATGTAAAATCAACATTTCTAAATGGGGACTCAAGGAAGAAGTCTACATGGAGCAACCAGAAGGGTTTGATTTGACAGAAGCAAAGGACTTAGTCTATAAGTTGAAAAAGGCTTTATATGGGTTGAAACAAGCTCCTAGAGCTTGGTATGCAAGATTGGATCACTATCTACAACAGCAAGGCTTCAAAAAGGGAGTGGCTGGAAGTAATCTATACATAAAGACAGATGAAGGTAAGTTACTAGTTACTCTTGTTTATGTTGATGATCTGATTTTTGCTAGCAATAATGATGAAATGAGCCATGAATTTTCTCAAAACATGTCAAAAGAGTTCGAGATGTCAATGACAGGAGAGCTATCTCACTTCCTTGGACTTCAAGTATCTCAAACCAGAGCAGGATTGTGTATATCTCAAGCCAAATATCTAAAGGACATGCGTAAAAGATATGGAATGGAGGACTATGCACCCATGAGCACAACTATGACCACAAATTGCAATTTAAGCAAAGATGATGACTCCCCTCCAGTAGATGCAATTCATTACAGGTCAATAATTGGAGCCATTCTATACTTAACAACTACAAGACCCGACATAATGTAGGTAACAGGAATGGTGGGAAGATTTCAATCTGCTCCCAAACAATCCCATTTATTAGCTGTAAAAAGAATTCTTAGATATCTGAAAGGAACTCCTGATTTCGGTCTTTGCTACCCTAAGAGCTCAACACTAACTATAACTACATACATCGATGTTGATTGGGATGGAAGTGTAGATGATCGAAAAAGTACTAGTGGAAATGTGTTCTTCCTAGGAGACTGTTTAGTATCCTGGCTCAACAAAAAAATTCATCCATATCATTTTCCACAGCCGAAGCCGAGTATATAGCTGCAACAGACTGTTGTACTCAAATACTATGGATGAAGGAAGCTCTAAAAGATGTCAACATAGGTACAGATCAACCGATTACCATCTATTGTGACAACACAAGCGTTATTAGTCTCAGCAAAAATCCAGTGATGCACTCAAGGACCAAACACATACCAATCAAGTATCATTTCCTTCGTGAACAAGTAGATAAACAAAACATTGTCTTGGAATATATTAGTACTAAGGAGTAGATAGCTGATATTTTCACAAAACCTATTCCTAGAGAGGCATTTGAACATTTGCGTCAAAATATGGGGTTATCTCTTTAGCATTACTCAAGTTCACTCATAAAGATATTGTAAGACAGGGGGAGCAGTTCGATAGGGAGAGTCCATATGCATTCCTTTTCCATTGATGGCAAAGGGGGAGAGTAGAAGAATATTGCCATCAATAATAAACGGGGATATTGTTTACATAGATTGTCATTGATGTTAATATGGCAATATTCGAGGAGCCAGAGGAAGCAAACAGAGCCATCGGAGGAAGCAAACAGAGCCATCAGAGCAATGGAGGAAGCAGATAGAGCTATTGGGAGCTATTAGAGCAATGTATGCCACAAAAGGGTCATACACATGCAAATGAATTATTGGGAGCCATATATGCCACAAATTACACTATCGAGAGCATATATCATATATATGGATGCATTTACACTATAGGGAGCAATATATGCCACAAACTCATATATCGGAGGCCAAAACTCATAAAACATATATAGACACGGCTATATACACTATCGGCGGCATAAAACCATACATATATGCAAATACACTATCGGAGCATAAAGGTAGAGTTTATATATGCATTTACACTATTGGAGGCGGAAGTGTTAACACTATCGGCCGAGTAGAACCCATACAACATCACCCCTGTGTATTTAGTTGTTTATCGCTGAATGCCTTTTACATAGAGAAATCATGATAAACACTTAGTAGATTTGGGAAAGTGGAATTGAAATTTTATGCAGGGAGTGTTGGGCCCTATCGGGTCCAACACATATTATCACATCGCTATAAGCGAGTGGTGTACGTTAACGTCGAGCCTTGAACCTTTGCGATTTGTGATTATCGACATATATCGCATCGACACTTTGGGAGCGGAAGTTACAACGTGTTAAGCAGCCCATTGCAATCACTGAGAGCGATTAGTGATATTGCATCGGACCTCCGCCAAGGGCAAGCGTCGATTGCGATTGCAAGACCGGACCCGATGCAACATTATAGATGGGCTCAATATAATATCGCGTCATGTGGAGAATTGGCCATCAGACATCAGTGATGTCATGAGCGCAACTGCGGATTGTGATAACACTGTGGACCCAATGCAATTATAGACTCAGGTGAATTAAATTTGAAGTCCGTCTCTTTAACAGTTTCGTCGGTTTTTCTCATATTTCCTGTGTAATTGAATATTGGCCTTGCGCACAGTTTGAAGGAAAAAATGCTTTAAGAAATGCTCCCAATAGTTCAAGAGGATGAACTAATGCTGATTGCGATTGCGATTAGGACATGGCATGTCTGTTTAAAAAAATAGCCTCTGTGGATTCCTGTTATCATTAAAAAAATGGGGCAATGTTACAGTTTTAACACATAGCCACCAAAAAGCCAGGAAGCTGAATGGAAAGCCAATGCAGAGGAAAATTAAAAGCCAAATCAATGGAGAAGAGGGAAGCCAAAGGTCAAGCCAGTGCAGAGGAAGCTGAAGCAAGCGTGGAAGAAGCTGAAGAGGTAGTGGAAGGTGAAAATGAATAGTCAGAGGCATTAGGAATACATAAAAACAGAAAAAACAAGGAGAGATGAGTTGTTGTCGTGGATAATCTGTGTGAGAGGTAGTAGAGGTAGAGAGGCAACAAAGGAAACAGAGGTAGTAGAGGTAGGATAAGCAGGAGAACAGGAGTGAAGGAGAAGCTCAGCAGAACAGAAAACTGCAACAAAACAGTTTATACCAGGTTTGGGTTGGAGCCCAAGAGGTTGGAGCCTCAGAACTGAACAGGATTGAAATCCTTGGGAGTTGGTGCTCTGGAGGTTGGAGCCTCAGTGAAGTCCAAGTTGGAGCATGGAAACTAATTGTAACGAGTTATATATATTATATATATATATATACTATATATTATAGATATATATACATATATATAAATCTATTGTATTCATTTTATTGCACTGTTTGTGGCATTAATTCCAGCTATATATTTCTCTGTTCCATATATATATTATATATATCTCTATATGTTTTGGTAATAATAAGAATAATTAAAAAGAAATACTGATTCACCCCACACCACCCCCCCAGTGTTTCCAACAATTTGTCTATTCTTTCCCATAAATCATACTTCAACAATAAAGAGTATATAATGCAAATGAAAATAGGAGAAGGGATCTTATGGAGAGGTTCTCCCTGTAAGGATCTTATGGATAGGTTCTCCCTCTAAATAGGAATCACTTCAGTCATCTTCATTCATGCCATCAACCTATCTATAATGTTGTCACACATCAACAAATCTATTAGATCATAAAGTCAGGCCATATCACATATTCATCATGGTTATATTAAGTTATCATCAACTACTTCATCATGACATCAATATTTCATCAAGGTTTAGTGTCAGATAGCTAATAGGATCATACTTCAATAAACATGATATTACTTCTTCGTATCTCAATCCATCAAGTTAGGGCATTCAATTTTACCATATGCCATAGCTACTAAGCACATCAAAACATAACCATGGTCAACAAAATATTCTCAGTATCAATCTCATTGTTGTACTTCTATCATCATGGTTGCCATGCATTTCACAAATAAATAGTGTCAAGTTACCATCTACTAGAATCAAGGTTCTAACCTTATTTATGGGATCAACATATAAAAAATGATAGATGTTAGCCAAACATAAAGTATGCTACTATATCAAAGATCAACATTAAGTAGCCTCATAGAATCAAGAAGTTCATTATGTTTAGAAGGTAAGATACTTGTCCATTATCAAGTGCACCATTTCATCATAAGAACCATGAATCCAAATTACTTTCATATGCATGCATGAACCATTAGAGAAAAAGATATATTCATCATATCTTATGGCTTACCTTTCCATCCAACATTACAGTTGAAACATAACATTGAAACAATACACCATGCATACCTTGTTGTATTAAAATACATGTACACCTTTTCATTTGACATAGGAAGCTTGTAGCATTTAGTCATCTTTTCATCACGTTCCTCTTTATCTTTTCCAACTCTATCTTTCTTTCCTGCATCTCAAATGATCTTCAAGACGGATCCACTTATCACATCTCATTAAGGAGGTTAGAAACATTCATATACTCAACTATGCATGCAGGAAGTATAAGTAATGATCAAAACAATAATCATATATATAAATCTAAACAAAGGTAAACACATAAAGGAGCATCATAAGTCAAGAAATACTTATCTTCAATGAGAGGTGATCCTCTCCCTCTTGAACCAACCTTCAAGAGCCAACACTGTCCATTGTCCATATAAAAATGTTGCCTTCAATATTTCAATCAACATTATCAACAACTAGTCCTACTAGAGACTATCCCATCTAGGGCTTCATCAAATCTGTCACAAGTGCTTGAACATCTTTACTTTGACCATGATAGGGTTTCTAGATTTCATATCTCAATTATTTTCCATAAACTACGGTTTCTATCAAATGATATCCATCAAACCCTAATACACAAATTCCTAAGGTTATCTTCAAACCCAAGAATTATTTTAGGTCTCCTCCATTTTGTCTTGCTTTCGCCAAAGGTGTCTCCATAGGGGTGATTTCCATGACTTTTATTCAACCCATCTCTAATACCATGTTAATTTTCCATAGGTCTGTATTGTTCTTTACTTTGATAATTGCATTTCTTCATTAACACGTTAAGTTCACCCCATAGAATTATAACATTATTCATATTTACATCATTATTTAACAACATATGAAACTATATAGAAAGAATAATATCATCATCATCAATGCATCATAACATAAAGGAACAATAGAAGAAAATTATTCACACATAGGGACATCAAGATTGGTCGGAGAACAGGGAAAAACCCACAATGGGGAAAACCCTTACAAATTATTCTTCTTAGATTTTCATCAAATGATTTAGTAAAATAGAGTACAATGATCCATATATTCATCTAACTAACCAACAAAATCAACTACACCATCCATAAATGAACCCAACAAATCTTATACTCAAAGTATGATTCTAAATTCTGTAATGAACTGTCACTGTCTGTAGTCAACGACCGAACCTTGCGGTCATTGAGAAAAATATTTGTAAGACTGAGATTTCATATTTTAGGTCCTAGTTGCATGGAGGAGGAGATATGCGAGCGACTATAGCTTTCCCAGTTGTTATCACTCCAAAATTTCTCTAGAGTTGTTAGGAAAGAAATGATAGAGGTAACCACAAATCTACTTTGGAGATTAGGATCTAGCCTTCCTAATGCTCAGAGGGGGCTTTATCTTTATGATTTAACTTTGTTTAGTTAATTGATTTTAGGCTAGTTATGATTGTACTTGGGTTTTGATTTTTATTTGGTGGTGGGGTCACTTACTTAGATGGATAGAAGGATGTATTTTACCATTGGGCTATGGGGTCAAATGTCAAGCAAACAGGACTGGATCAAGTTCTAAAAATAGTGTCTACAGGGCAAGGTAGCTGAGTTATTTTAGATCTTAGGGCTGGATGGTGAAGTGATTTTCAATCTGATTAAAGGAGAAATTAAGGATTCCTTAAACCAGATTATGAAAGAAGTGAAAGAGGTCAACCAGGATGGGAGAGCAATTAAGGATTCTCAGATTCAGATATCAGAAGAAAACATAGAAATGATTAACTACTCAAGGCAGAGTGTACTTAACAAAATTATGAAATAAATTTCCAGTTAATTCATTCACTTTATATAACATGTAAGTTTGTGAGATACATAAGAAAATAACAATTTTGACAAAGAAAATACTTCACTGTAATAGCTCAACACATGAATCTTGTAATGCAATCTCTTTATTACTCAGTCCAGTCTGCTGACTTGAAAAATTGGTACAATAACCATAAGGTTTCTAATTAGTACAACTCTATAAATGTCTATCAATCCACACATCAATACTTCAAATTATGAAGTATTTATACAAAAATAGTTTACAAAATATCCCAAACCATCTTGGGAATTAATCTAGGAGAAATACTTATCTTCATGCAAGAAGATAGAGATAGATGTTCACCTATTTTATGCTATCCCTATTTATTTGGTTGTGCTATTTATGCTCTCATATTTTGCTGTTTATTCTCTACCTTGCTATTGGTATTCACACTGACTATTCTTTTTACTTTTGCCTTTCTCAACTGATACTCTTTCATCTGGCTGATTTGTCATTTTCCTTTCATTGTGCTGTTTTCATTTCTACTGTGCATTTTTGCATTTTGACTGTGCATTTTTACAGCAAGTCATTTAAATTCTCCCATGTGTCTGCATCTGGTAATTGAATATTTATCACCTTCCTGTAGATTTCATCTACTTTTGTGTACTTGGAAAAAGTGGGTTTATTTACAAAAAGGTGTTTTACCTCATGCTGGACGTAAAACAGGTTCTCAAATTCCTGATATAGAACCTTTCCAGTAGGCATCCCCTTCATAGAAGAGTTACTTGCCTGAGCCCTTACCACCTGTATTATCTTCCTGTTGTAGTCTTCCTGTGGCATCAACTTGTCATTTATCACCAAGGGATTTGGTAGACCTTTCTGCCTCAAAACATCAAACTTTACCATGAACCTATCTATAGCTAGCTGCATGGTTTGGAATTTGTCCTCAAGGTTTAACATCAAATTGATCCGGATTTAAACAGGAACGCAAAAAATATAGAGATAACCATATACACAAAGATGCAACGGAAATAATACTTCATTTCATTAATGGAAAATACTGAAATATGCTTACAATCGAAAATAGAAATAAACCAGCTAGGGCGATGGTAGCTTATCTCTGAGAAGAGATGTGGCGGCTACATGCCTCTGAACTGTTCTGAACTGTGTTTACAATGAGGCTCGAAGGCCTATTTATTGTTGAGAAACAATGGAAAACCCTTCACATTCCAAAAACTAACCCTAGAAGATGAAACGCCAAATTGTGGGCCCTGTTTTGGGTAGATTGGTATATCAACTTCCTAGGGTCGTAACTTTGGCATACGATCTCCGTTTGACGCGTATGATAGCTCGTTAGAAAGATCTACCCCATATTTCCCAAAGAACGTCATTTAGGACCTCAAAACGGCTTCGGAATTTTAGGACCCGAAAAAACTGCTAAAAATAGTAAATTGTGCTACAATTACGGAAACTGAAAAACTGAAAGAGACAATTGTGGGGGTCCAAATGGGATAGGTGGGTGGCCATCAACATCCACCTGGATCATTCCTCC
>APFE031748267.1:0-12900 GCA_000404065.3 Pinus taeda
GGAGGTATCGGGGCATTTGTTATCGGGATTTCGGTATCGGGGAAAACCATCGGTGCACATAAGTTGTGTCATGGGATAAAGTCCCGACCCGATATCCTGGACCCGATGGGTAATCAACATTTTGGTTCATAATATTTCGGGTCCGCAAGTGGCTCGTTTTATATATATATATTTTTTTATGCATATATTATAATATATATATCGGAGGTATCGGGGCATTTGTTATCGGGATTTCGGTATCGGGGAAAACCATCGGTGCACATAAGTTGTGTCATGGGATAAAGTCCCGACCCGATATCCTGGACCCGATGGGAACTCAACATTTTGCTTCATAATATCTCGGGTCCGAGCATTTTGGATAATGTTAAATGTGAAAGCCTGGGAAATGACTTTGACGTGAAGTGAAAGTCTTCTTACCGCCGTTTATCTCAGTAAGACAGTAAATGCTATTTACTGTGGTTGGTAAGCTTTTTTTGGTGAAGTTTTAATTCTTCCTGAGCGGGAGTATGGGCATTGAAAATATCAGTAAAATCATTTAATTTTTACTGTGTCCCTTTTACGGAAGTATGGCGATGTAAGTCCTCCCTCTGTTTTGTCATATATGAATGTAATTTTTGGTAAATGTAATGTATTTGTAATGAGAGGGAAGCACAGCAGTGTGAAATACAATGTTCTGGATATGCATTGTTCTCCATATGCATTTTTTGGTGTCACGCAGCAGCGTGAGTAAAAACTCCTCTGTGTAATTTTTTTTGGTGAAATGCAAGCGGTGAATCCCTCTGTGAGAGAGGAAGTTTAAAATATGTAAATGCATTTCTTTTAATAGAAATCCTTGGTGTGTGTATAAACTCTGTCCCCTGTGCTCAGAATTATTATTATGCTTCCGCTGTGTTAAAAAGACCCTGTGGTAAAACAGAGCATTGTCTCTGTGTGAAATTTTTATTGTTGTTTTTGGGATTTTCCCAGAAAAATCCCCAACAGGTGGAACTTGATGCTAGTGTGTGGGGAGCCTTGCTTGGTGCCTGCAAAATTTATCATAATAAAGAGCTAGGAAAATATGCAGCTGAGCACCTATTTGAGTTAGAACCTGAAAATACAGGAAATTATGCACTTCTTGCAAACATCTATGCTGCCGCTGGCAATTGGTACTTTGCAACAGGTACTAGGTAACCAAGTGAAGATATGGATAAAAGTGACCTATGAAGATACGGATACGTCCTATGCAGTTTTGATAATTTGTATTATGGTTAAGGTGAAAAACTGAAACCACGGGTATGTAGCGTGTTACATAACACCGAATCATTTTGGTTTGGAGTATGAATTCATATTATTAACAGTTCGTCTTTACCAACTAAGAGATCAAGTAAAATCGGAAATATACACATTTAACGATTATGATAATTTATTGTAAGTAATTAAATTTTACTTATACACAATAATTTAATTAGATACATAAGTTTCAAGAATTTATAAAGAAAGCTAAACCAGTCGTAGTACCATATTTTGTATACTTTGTAGTCTAATTGTAGATATCGAAGCAAATAACAAAAGACAAAACTATATTGAAGGAATTTATTATTCTTAGCTGCGTTTTTTGTGCCATTGATTCTGTGTTTGTGTTACATCAGTGCCCATTGGAGTTTAAATAAATAAATACAGAGATAGATGTGGACGTGTGCGCGTTGTTTATTCCTGGTTTACTGCTTTTGGGTATCCCCAGATTCATATGAGTAATGTGGGCGTTGCTCATACCCGGTTTCTTGTATTTGGTTACCATTCAGATTCCGCGAGATTCTTTCCTATGGGAGTGCGTATATGTACCCTGCTACAGAGGCTTAGTCAAATCATTGTTCTAACGCTCTAGGAAGCCTTCCTGCTTCTGTAGCAGTGATTGAAGAAGGGGTTTATAGGAAGGGTCTATTTTGCCAGAGTAGGATGTTCTAGTGATTGTGTAATGTTTCGCGGAGAAAAAATTAGTGCCTGTGAGCGACTTTCGGCGGTGGAATTAAATGATGTGTTTTATTCTTGTTGGTGTATTGGTATTGGATTAGATTGATATTGGAGAAGGTTTTCTGTCATTTTTCTCATTGTCGCTGTTGCTGATCAGGCACAAGCTTGTGGAGTTCTGCGCCTTGTTAGCCAGAAGTTTTGAAAATAGCAGTTTGAAGTGAGGGAGTGGTCAGGAGCTTCGTGTAGTTTTGATCCTAGTTTCGCAGTAATTTTGTATTATAAAAGACCCATTGCAGGTACATCGGAGGACCAATATATGCATCACTAGGTCCAGAGAGGCTTAATCCAGGGTTTTAGTGTAAGGTGCTCTTCATTGTGCTATAGGTGTCACAAGTTCCAAGGAGTCCTACTCTTTTTGCGAAAGAGTTTACCCGAAGTCATAGGGGATTGTGGATGAAGACTGGCATACAAGGAGTTTCTGGGTGTGAACACCATTCATTGTAGAGTCTGTGTTTAAGCACAAGGGTTGAAGGGTGAGTCCTCATTACCATCCGGGAAAAGAGGAGAGGAGAGAACCGAAGATGTGTTACATGGCCCCTGATTACATATCCGATTCATCACGCACCAGAGACTGCCCCGAAGACAACCACAAGTTCTGCAATGACCCTGGGATCTTCACAGGTTTCCGTGCAAAGGGGTCCTCAGATTCAGATGGGGCCAAAAGCCCAACTTCTCCACTGGACATCAAGACATTTTCTGGAATTGGGATCACGGATTTTGGTGAAAACGGCTTAGATATCCAGTCGAGTTCTCCCAAGCAGCACAGTGACACAATACCAATTGGTTCTCCTCATGGATTTACAAAGAGCCACACTTGTGTTATCTCCCGTGGTTCAAACTCGAGCACAAATAACTTGTATACTCGTACTGGTACGGAGTGTGAAATTGTGCAATACCCAGTTCGAAATCAAAATGGACTGGGAATATGGGATGCCGCATCGCTACCTCAGAGCTATTCAAATGTTCCAGTGTTTTCCGTTGGCTATTTTCTCAGCGCTTGTTGTCTCTGCAAATGGAAATTGAACCATGGGAAGGACATCTACATGTACAGGTCCGTTATAATTATAATACAAGGCTTTAAATCTTTGAGAATTAAATTGAATTGATTATAATTTCCTTGTCTTCGGAGCTAGCCTCATTCTGTGTTTGCTAATTATTGCAGAGGTGACAAAGCATTCTGCAGCGTGGAATGCCGGTACCAACAGATTTTGATGGATGACGGAATGCTGTTAACGACAGATTTTGATGATCTTTATGGATGAGAAAATGGAAACATTTGCCGCTTCCCTCCATCTTCATCGACTGCTGCTTCATAAGATCAAAGGCATGAGAACTGTACATCATCATCAGAGAAAAGAAAGGCGTTTCAATATATGTCTTGGTTGCATCAGAAGAGCTGTATGTCGTGTGAGCGTGTGTCAGAAACTCCAGTATCTTAAAAACTCTCTCAGCAGTTCCAATAATTTGAAAAACTACCAAAAATATTTTCATTAATAAAGTATTAAACAAATATCAACAAATACATTACATTTGCAGGTTTTCAGAAAGCATGATATTTAAAATCCCTCACTTGAAAATAAATATCGGCAAATACATTTCATTTGCAGGTTTTCATAAATAAAGTATGAAACAAATATAAGTAAATACATCATTGCAAGTTCTCATAAATCATGATATTTAAAAAATCTCAGTTGAATTGAATAGTGAATGTTTTTATTAATAAAATATTAAACAAATATCAGTAAATACATTACATTGCATGTTCTTAATATGAAAGAAATATTAAGTAAAATGCATTACAATGCGTGTTTTTTTTCAATGTTTCAAGATCATATAAATATCACTACAAAAAAAATCTGTCATCAACCAAAGGTTTCTCTCAACAACTCCAGTAACTTGGAAAACCACAATTAACCCTAACGATATCTCTCAATCCTAAGGATATCTCTCAGCAACTGCAGTAACATTAAAAAAAACTAACATTAAAAAAAAATACCTAATCAGACCACAGCTATGTCTCTCAACAACTCCAGTAACATAAAAAACCAAATCAGACATATTAACAGAGTAACTTAAAAAGCCACAACCAACTAGACAGACCAAATCAGATGTCTCTCAGTACCTTTTATCAGATACAAACAAACGATGTCTCCCAGTACACATCAACCACACTATATATATAAAATGCAACCACACAATATATCACTATATATATAAAATGCAACCCCACTATATATATATATATATAAAATGCAAATCAATGATATGAGATACAAACAAATTCGATGTCTCCCAGTACCCTCCAACCACACCACACAGATATATAGAAATAAATATACACGTAAAACTTTCATAAATCAATTGGTCATTCCATGCTGTCACAAATTAGTATGGTGCCAAGATTCCATAATCAATTGTTCATTCTGGGCTCTTACATACTAGAATGGAACCGTACCAATATGTCATAGCCACAAGACCATTTCTACTCAAAATTTCAATTCCACCCAATTAACAAAACAATAAAAATCCAACACAACACACCACCGTACTACATATAGACCATTTCTACTCTGAAATTTCAAACCCAAAACTTGAAACCTACAAAACCTCTGCACATCGTATGATGCAGACAACAGAGCATTTGTACTCTGAAATTTCAAATCCGAAATTTGCAACCTACAATTTGCAGTAGAGCAGAGCCCTTTCACAAAAACACTTGCACATGGTCATTATTCAGACAATTAAAAGCTCAAGAACCAAATTCAGACAAATGTAGTTCAAATCTCATTCAGTCGAACTTCGATTGTCATAAATTTAAGCACTCTGGAGTTTAAGTCGCGAGCAAAATTGATAGCCCAGCCAACGGCTTAGATATACAAAAATCACAATGATAGTATACCCACACCTCTGCACGCATATGACTTCAAAATGACGTGCAAAAATCCAAATGATATACATCATTATAATGACCATCACTGCCAAAATTTAATGACTATCACTACCAAAATTTAAGAGGTGAACTATATGAATCCAATAATTGCATTACCCAAATCGATATGTTATACACCATTATAATTATTTCTATTACTGTTGCCAAATTTAAAGAGAGGTAAAAGACTTAAAAACTAAGATCTGAAATTGCAGTTTGCCAAGCTCTTGTGACTGATCAGCGATGCCTTCAATTCGGGCTGAACTGACTGATCAGCGATTCCTTCAATTTGGCCTCAGACGTTTCAGCCATTTTCTTCACTTCTCCGATGACCTCAGCCAGGATGTTCCTTGTTTCCTTTATAACTGTTTCTTAGTGAATCCTGCCTCCGATTTGTTATTTGGTATTGGCCTCGACGAAACTGGGGGCTTGTGATTCGAAACCTTGGCCTTCTCGGTACTGGTGACCTTTGGCTCCTTACCACTGTCACTGCCTCCATCGCTCTCGATCTCTTCCTCGTCTTCTTCATGCTGCTCCCCCATGCCTGTTTCCACAACTTATACAGTTCCTTCTCATGCGAGCTCTTGTAAGCGAAAGCATCTTCTTTGATACCCCCCTGAGCCATCTTGTTCTTCAGGGATCGATACCTCTTTTTCATGCTCCTCACCTTTTCAGACACCTGGGTCTTACTTGCCTCATGGTCCAATGAATCTTTAATCTTTCCAAAAGCCTGTGAAAACAACAAACCCTCCATTGCACAATTCAGGTAGCAATGCATGACGGTGTTCTCCTCGTTCTCGGTCCATACGCGCGCCTTCTTCTTCAACAAGGATTTCTCTTGCGAGTGCTTTACAGAACGAGTCACCCTGGGGACGGGGGCGAGGGATTCTAGCTGCTCCTTCCGCAGTCTCTTTTTCGATGTCTTCGAATCCGGGACTTCCTCTTGAGCGACATGCTTTCCGTTGGACGCCGTCTTCTTCTTTGGCGTGGGCTGCTCTTCTGCAAAGTCATCCTCTCTGGCTCTTTTTGCGGCTACGCTCCTCTTGGCCTTCGAAGCAGAGGAGATATTAGGGTTCGAATTCGAAGCAGAGCGGTCATTAGGGTTCGGATCCGAGGGGTGCTCTGGTTTCGAACTGCGGACTTGTCCGAAGACTTGGATTCTTCTTGGGCGAAGGCGGAGCTAAGGGCTTCTCCGCTGCTGGGCGTGTGCTCACCTGCTCCTGCTCAGAGTCGGACGAGGAGGCAGAGGTGGTCTTCGAAGCAGAAGGGATATTAGGGTTCGTAGCAGAGCGGGTATTAGGGTTCGGATCCGAGGGGCTGCTCTGGTTTCCAACTGCGGACCTGTCCGAAGAATTTGGATTCTTGTTGGGCGAAGGCGGAGCTGCGAGCTTCTCCGCTGCTGGGCGGGTGCTCACCTCCTCCTGCTCGGAGTCAGACGAGGAGGCAGAGGTAGGTACCGAAAGAAGCAAAGCCGTGTCCAGTGCCTGAGGATCCTTAAAGGTAACGAAGGCCACTTGAGAATGCTCGGTATTCCTGCCAAAAAACAAGATAGATCCCCCGTTTCAATGAAAAACAAAAAAAGGGGGTAAAACTCCAAGACTAAAAATACCTCTGCAACTCAATGTGTGCGATTTCTCCTGAGAAGGAGAAGAAGTCCTGAATATCGCGCTGGCTTGCCCTGAGAGAAACATTTGCGATCTTCACCGTATTCGTCTGCAATGAACGTTTACAAAAATATGAATAAACCGTAGATCTGCAACTTTAAAACGAACTAAATTTGACTTACCGCCATTAGCAGATCTGGAGCCGTCCGAAACAAACGAAAGAATACGAGAAAAAATGGCGATTTAACAAAACAAACAATAAAAATGGCGATTTAATAGCCTTTCTTCTCTGCTCCTCTTCCAGTTCGTCGGCGTAGCCCTGTCATTAAATGAAACTTCCACCGGCGCAACAGAAACGTGATAGATATTATTCTATTTTGTTTTGATTTTTGTTAAGTCGGAAAAGTCTAAATTAGTACCAGATGGACAGCAGTAAGATGCCTCGACATTAACAAAACTGAGCGAATTACGGGATGTGTAACAATAAACTTCATAAATGCCAATCAACCGATATAATCGACTGCAACAATTACAACCGCACCCAATCCATTGCATTAAACGACAAGTGTCAACGTGAAAATGAAAGGGACGTCGAAGGTCCCTTTCAAAGGAAAGGCCTATCGGCCTAATTATCATGATCTCTTCCAATCTTTTCTCACACTTTATCCCTAGGGGCTTCCAATCAAAATTCCTCAATCGTAGTAAACCACCTCATACTTCATAGGAGGACATATTTGTGAAAATTATGCTGCAGTGATTGATTTATTTCTCCTACTTATTTACAATAATAAGTTATTTATTAATGCTTCAACAAATATCAAAATAAATTCAGCGGCAGACATCACAAATTATGAATTGAGAAAACCAAGAGAAACACCAGCACATGAACAATCACGTTGACACATTTATTTTTGGACAATAGTCCCTGGAAAAACCCAATGCGGTAAAACCAGTGCAACAAATTTGAGGGTTTCTATTATTGGCAGTAAATTTCTGAATATAATCTGGATGTCCTAGAGAAATGGTAATCCACTCAGAGAAGATAACTAATAGAAGAAATAGTGAGAATTTTCTCACATTGAATTTGGAGATTTTGCACTGACCCCAGCGCTTGGATGACCCACTACACAGTCTCTGCGTGAGCCTGCGCAATCACTGCGTGGAGAATCCCTATGACTGCGTCACCCTTGCTATTGCTACGTCTGTTGTTGAGAAATCGAGATTTCATCTGTCAATCACTCATAGTGATTCATGACACTGATCTCTGCTATCCCTCAACAATTCTGTGTCAACCTCCTCCAGTTGCTTCGCTGTCCCCCCTTAGCATTGTGCTGCCTCTCTGCCCCTTCACTGTCTTCTCTAAAATATATTCACTGGAGCAGGAAGTCACTTCCTTCCAGTACTACCTTTGATCCTCATTGCTTGATCACTTGTTTGAATTCCTTAGCCTACCCCGCCCTAGGAATATCGAACTGACTGATCAACCCTTTGTGTGATTTGGAATGAACCCCAAGCCTCCTTGTACTTTTCTCGTTGAGACTTCACTGACCGAGATTAAGTCTCTAATCAACGACTAAGATTAAAACTTGACTTGATCTGCTTTCTAGAACATTCTCACCCATATTTTGATTAATACCCATTAATACTTTAATTTTCCTAAGTTTAGACTTAGGAACCCCACTAAAAATATTAATTATTTTAATAAAATACAATCCGATTGGAATTTCACCAAACGGTTTCTGGGTTCTTTAGAATTGATGTGCCTTAGCCTCTCCACACATTTTCATGGTTAGAGCACATCCGATGCTACCAAAAACTAACACTCCCTCTCAGCGAGGAAAATGTTCTAGCGACAATGTCCAACTACATGCTGCTTTGTTTCTAAAGCATCTCCTTTCCGCACTGTTGTTGCCACCAACACTGTGCTGTTGCTACTACTGTACTGCTGTCCCTGCCACTGCCACTGCTACATCTGTACTATAGCCCCCTCTCAAATGCTGCATCACACTATTGAAAGGGATTTTCCAACATACCCATATGTTTTCGGAATTGAACAAACTTTGTTCTTCCTAGAGCCTTGGTGAGTACACCTGCTACCTGATTTCCTATGGGAGTATACTCCAACTGTACCGCCCCATGCTGAACACAGTCCCTGATAAAGTGACAACAATATCGATGTGTTTGGAGCGATCATGAAACACTGGATTTTCAGAAAGCTTGATAAAACTCTGATTATCACAGAAGATTTTTGTTGCTTCCATCCTCTTCTTGAATAGATTTACAAGCAGTTTCCTGAGCCATATAACTTCACATGTAGTTGTGCTAGTTGCCATATACTCAGCTTCAGCCGAGCTTAGTGCTACAAACTTTTGCTTCTTAATGCACCAGGAGGTCATCCTAGATCCAATACCTAAGCAATACCCAGTGGTACTTTTCCTCTCTACTGAATTCTTGCCCAATCTGCATCAGTGAATCCACTCAATTCGATATCATCGCCCGTAGTGTATCTTAATCCAAAATTGATTGTTTCCCTCTGGTAGCTAATCTATTCATGGAGGATTTTGAATCAAAGGCCTTAGCTTCTTCCCGTCTTCTGCCTAAGACGTCGAAGAGGTTTGTCGATGACACTTGTGTCATCTGGTCCCATGGTAAGGAAGAGTTGGAACTCTTTTTCCTCCATCTTAACAATCAATCTAGTTCCTTAAAGTTCACCGTGGAATTTGAAAGTAATGGTAGTCTACCCTTCCTTGACGTCCTCTCAAGAAATGATGATGGCTCTTTTTCTCATCAAGTATTTCGTAAGAAAACTCATATGGAACAATATATTCATGCTAATTCTCATCATTTTGTAGCGCAAAAACTTGGTGTTCTCAAAACCTTAGCAACTAAAGCTTTAAGAGTTTCTGATGGCAACCATCTCAATGAAGAGAAAGCACATCTCCTAAGTGTTTTCTTTAATAACGGGTATAGTAGACACCCATGTACTAAGGCTTTCCTTAGAGCTGAAAAAGGTCCTAGTGCTAAGAAAGGTACCAAGGATCGATTTTTTGGTGTTCATCTTCCTTTTTTCCAAGGGACCACTGACAAGATTACGAGGATCCTAAGGAAGCATAAGATGGCTTCAACCTTTAGGCCTTTAAATACCCTCCGAAGCTCCCTTAGATCTGTAAAAGACCCAGTGGACCCCAAGAATATGAAGGGTGTTTACGTTATCCCATGCTCTTGTGGGAGTCCCTACATTGGTGAGACTCGTCGCTCGATTAATCAAAGGATTCGTGAGCATGCTGTTGACATCAAGCATGGCAGAACCCGCTCCTCTACTTTGGTAGAGCATGCAGATAAATCTAAGCATCACATCTGCATTGAGGAGGCCCAAGTCGTTGCTAGGGTTAATCATTTCCATCATCGTAAATTGAGGGAGGCCCAAGAAATTGGAAAAAGACCCAATAATCTGAATAGAGATGGTGGTTGGAATATTAGTAGAAGTTGGGTCCTTGTCTTGTCCTCCTAGTTTTTTAGGTTTCTTTTTGGGATTTATTTTGTTTGTTTGTTTATCTATATAGGTATTGGTGTCCTTTTTATAATATTTGTTGTTAATTTATTCTTCATTAGAGTTTATTTTCTTGACCCATCGTGTTTTCTTAAGTATTTTATCATCTTATTCGTTCTTAACTCCTTTTAATATTTTTGTTATTTGTTTAATGGGCCTCAACGCCATATTTTATTGTTGACCCTGTTTTCATTTATTTGATTACTTTTCTTTGAATATATATATATATATTTTATTTATTATTTATATATCTTGTGACTTGTATATATTTTGTTTTATTTATATTTATTTTCCATTAAGTTTATTTTAATTTAGATTTATTTTATTTCCATTTAATTATATTTTATTTATAAATATCTCTGTATCGATTAGGGTTTGACTCTTTTTATATTTTTTGACTTACCTCCTATTTGGGTTTGGCTTTGATTTTTTATTTATTTTATTTATTTTGATAATTAAATTCTTGTTAGTGTTTATTTTTAATAAAATAATTTAAATTTATTTTTTCAAAAACTAGCTGTTATATAGCATTTACTTGATTAATATCTAGTTTTAATAAATTAATTAAAAACTAGATCTCATAATTAAATGTTGTTTTTCAAAAAAATAACCGTTTTAATATATATATACTTAATATATTTGTATTTTAATATATTAATTAAAATTAATATCATAATTTAAATATTAGTGTTCAAATATAACCGTTACTTGAAATTTTGGTCTCTACATTGCTCTCTATTTAAGCCTTTGTGATGGTCTGCCTCTTCATTTGGCCCTGATGATGAACCACACTTGTTGCTTTGAAACGTGTCGGCCAAAAATTTTTCTTATGTGATTTCTGTGGAAAGACTTTGCTTAATTCATTATGGATCACAGAAACCTGAATACAAAAATTACGTAGAGTTGTTATTTTGTGCTGGGATTGCTTGCAGAGGAGGGTGATTTCCCTTAGTTGATTTTCCTAGTATTTCTCTCACATAGAAACACTAGTTTGGCATCACTTTATTGTACTTAGAATTTCACTGCCGCATAATAATAAAACCCTCAGCGGCTGCACTGGTTTTCACACATTGGGTTTTTCCAGGAACAATTTCCAAAAATAATTGTCATTTTTATGTGTGTGCTGCATTTTTGAGTTCCTATTTTTTTGCTTCCGCAATATTTTTTATGGTGAAGAAATTGCAGTGAATTATTCTTTGTTTGGCATGGCAAATAAACTGCATAATAATTAACCAGTTAGAAGAATAATTTCCAGTTGCTGCATTTCAAGCAATTTTCACAATAAGTGTGGTAGAGAGAAGTAGGTCGAGTGCACCAAAGAGCGCAAAGTTTAACTGTCCTTAGGCTTATGACACTTTGTATTTCAGATCAAGAAGATGACAAGCTGAGAAGACACAAATGAGAGGTTGAGTTTTAGTCTTTATTGATGACTCCAGTGAGGCATCCTCCCAAGTGTCGGTTATGGCCCTGTTGTTCCTTGAGATGTTCCTGGCTAGGGAACTATATTGAGGCACTAATAAATTTAAAATAAATAGTATGAGATAAACTCTATAACTGACAGTAGGGCAATGAGATCTCGTTGATTCAGTCACTAGGTTACTTTCCAACTCAAGACAACTATCATCACATTGAATAATGATGGATGATGAACAAGAAATATAAACAAGAAGATCTCAAACATTAAACTAATGTTCTAATCCTTTATGTGAAGAAGACGTACTAGAATGAAATTTCAGCAAATCAAACATATATGCCACTATAATCATATGAATTTATTAACATATAATTCCATAGGAGAAAGGTAAGCTGAGCACAAACTTTATCTCACATAAATATTTGAGCTCATGAAATCACTGTAAACAATATTTCGAGGAAATAATGATAGTCATATTTCACTTTGTGAAATTAACTCATATAACTTGGAATAACTTTTAGAAGAACGAGACTTTGATATATCAGAAAAAGACTTACACAGGAAATAAATGGACTGAATGTTGTTATAAATAGAATATTATAAACTGATTACATTAAGCTATTGGACCACAGCTCAATACAAGATTTTTATAGAAATTCCTCGAAATTCTGCAATTGCTTATTTGAACAATCTGAAATCTATTTTTTTTTTATAAAGACAAAATTTCTCTCCTAATTGCAGCAGAATAGAACAGAATTAAATCATAGTCACACAATAGCAAAACACAATATTTTTTCTAGGGAAACCAACTGGGAAAACCCTCTGCTTGATTGAGAATTTTATTAATAGAGAAATTGAGCAATGGATCTTTTACAAAACAATTGTTTCAATCAGAAAACACACTTGTCTTCCTTGCTTGTTCTAAAGCTTGAAACCCTTGCAAGACTGCTGGTCTTTGCTGCCCTCTTTCCTTGCCTCTGCTCCAAATTCCTTGCTGAAACCCAGGAAATAAGCCCCAATTTCCTAGTGCATGAGCTGCTCCTATTTCTTAGTAATTAGCTTTTAAATCCTAGCGCATTCTCAAGGAAAAATTGCCTTCCATCACTCGCACAAGCCTCTCCTTGGCTCATTCTATCTCTCACAAGCTCCACGCACAAACTTGTGCTCAAGAATAATAATACAATGAGTGCCTTCATCCTCCTTATAAGCAAATCGAATGGCTAAATTTGGCAAGTCTTTATTTTAGGAAATTGAACTGGTGCTTGATGAGTTAAGTGAATCTAACCAACTCATGTAACTCACCCTGCCCAAATTTAAAACTTGAGACTCTTGCATGTCAATCTCCAAAAACTAATTTGCACTAGGAGACAATAAAATGAGCCTCCCACTCTAG
>APFE031748272.1:9847-24881 GCA_000404065.3 Pinus taeda
AAGAACCTTACCCATTCCAACAATTTTACAAGGTTTATCATCACCCAAATGAACTTGTCCAAAATCTCCTTGAACATAGTCATGAAAGTATTTCTTATCAGGTGTGGCATGGAATGAGGCCCTTGAATCTACCACCCAGGAATAAGTAATATTTTCGAAAGAAAGAATAAAAGCATATTGTAACACCTCACCTGTCACATTTGCTTCATGATTGTTTTCTTACTGTGAATCTCCTTCTTTCCCCTTCTGAGATCTACAATCTTTCTTTAGGTGTCCTTTATTTCCACATTTCCAGCACACTATCCCCGATATGGACTTGGATCTGCCTTTCCTTGATTTACTGTGATATCCTGAGCTCTTTCCTCTTTCCATTTTTCTTCCCCTATACTCTGCACTCAAAGCATTTCCCGATGTCTCACAGGAGCTTTTCCATCGCATTTCCTCACTAAGGATAGCACCAACAACATCATTAAACTTTAAAGTACTAGATCCAGACATAGAGTTACTAATGGCCATTACTAAACCATTCCAACTTTCTGGCAATGAGCACAAGAATAATAGAGATCTAACTTGATCATCAAAGTTTACCCCTACAGAACATAACTGACTTGTAGCAATATTAAAATAATTTAAATTATCTGCAACAGATCCACCTTCCGACATCTTCATATTAAAAAACTGTTTCATAAGAAATACCTTGTTTGAGGCCGAGGGTTTTTCGTATAGTTTCTCCAACGTCTTAATCAAACCCTCTGTCGTTGTTTCCTTCGAAATGTTGAAGGCAACCGACGCTGCAAGGTGCAACCGTATTGTTCCGAGTGCCTTTCTATCGAGAAGGTTCCATTCTTCATCTTTCATACCCGTCGGCATCTTTGCTTTTCCGCCCAATGGTAGGTATAGATCTTTCTGATAATATTCCATCTACATCTTCCACAATGAGAAGTTTTGGCTGTTAAATTTCTCAACCCAAAATTTACCATCTTCTTCCATTTCTCCCACTCGAACAAGGAACCCTTCTTTCCTACGAGTTTATCAACTAAATACACCTTCGTCTCTGATACCAGTGATTAGAAAATTATATATTACGGAGCAATGGAACACATAAAATATTGTAGAAATATAAACACAGAAAATACATAAAGCAAGAGAGATACAGATATACATGGTTCACTCAGTTTGGGCTACGTCCACCCCGAATAGCCAGTCCTTCCTTTCTATTATCCACCAAAATGAAGAGACACAACCTACAGCAAATCTGCTGTAATATCCTCTGTTTTCTCTCACAGTCTCACCTCTCTGTTTCTTGCTCACACATAGAATACACATCTATTACACAACTTGAAATACAATGCCCTCATACAAAGAGAGGGGTTGCCTTCTAGGGCAAAAAACCCTAAACTAAACATAAGTTCATTCGCCTAATGAATGGCCCAGATTGACTAGAAATTACTGTACTTTACAAGGCAAATTTACATCTGCTTTTAGCTTCGGGAGCGCTACCCTCGAGCCCTCGTCGGGGGACCATTGGCCCGTGCACCCCCCAGCTAGGGGGGATCGGCCCTCCCACACCCCCTCGCATGGAGGGGTGTACAAACATCCTGGGGTATACATCCGTCTGAAACAAAGACCTCTCAACAATCATGCTCCACACACAACACCTAGTACATGATATACAACATCACTAAATTGATTGTTAGTTGAAGTAGGTATGGAATAGGTTGCCACATAACTAACTCACGGCGGAGATGATACCATTGGTACAAAAGGACCATTTAGGGAAGATGGTTGACTAGAAGCCATATTTGGACTGGGAAATGAAAGTTGGTCAATGGTGACAATTCTGCCTTCATGCAAGAAACACATCACTCGAAAGAGTGTGGAAACAACAACTCCCATGTCATAAAAATAGTTGTGCCAAAGTAGTAAGTTATAATCTAAAGGGCCTTGGACTACCATCATGTTTAGATAAATGATTTTTCCTCCCAAACTTATGGGTAACAGAGGGAGGATCCCTAATGGATAATTGGTTCCTCTATTAAAAGCCAACAGATTCTAGGTAATTGGCACAAGCGACGATGAAACGAGTGCTTGCCAAGCAGTTGAGGAAAGAATACTAATTGTTGCACCTTCACCTATAATAGTGCTAGATACAATCATATTACAAACTTGTACTATTATCTGGAAAGGCACATAAGAAGGAAGACGGAATCCAGCCAGCCGATTCCAATCAAAGGAAGTTACCAAACTATTGGGGGGGGTACCATAAGAATGAGAGCATTAACCCCTTGAGTTACGAGAACTCGAGGATTTTCCTCTTGTCTTAATGGAACAAGAGGAATACCCCCAAGCTCATTAGAATCTAAAGAAACAAAAAGAACCTGAGTGGTATCATATTCACTCTCTTAGAGAAAGGTACCATTTACTGAAGGTGAAATCGAGTCAACTGTTACCTCAACCTATTGATTTGGGTTGGTTATAGACTCATAGGATTCACTTTGAGAGATAGTGGGTTTGACCAATGGTTGATTTTGGTTAGTCAATTCATCAACTAGTGAAGGATTTATGGAGAGTTTCCTGTAACTAGATGGAAGTCGTTGAAGTGAAGTAGGATGGTTATCCAAAAATCTTTTGGCTTCATCCAGATAGGGACAAAGGTGAATGGGGTGATTCCCTTCACATAATCTACATGGAAAATTAACTTTACCCTTATTTCCATGAACTTTACTACCACTAGTTGATGGTGTGTCACCAACATGATCTCGACAAGTTGATGACACGGGATGATGTGAACAGGAAGACCATTCTTCTAAGATCTAAGGAATATCAAGACAATTTTGAAGAAGATGGTCTCCAGCACAAAGTTTACATGGACATCGAACTTTGTGATGCTTGATGGATATTTTCTCATCACATGTTGCATTCAAAGCAATGGTTGCTTGGTTTTCCCTGTGTTGAATTTGCTTCTTCTTCTTCTTCTTCTTCTTCTTCTTCTTCCCTTTCTTCTTCTTCTTAGCCACCTGGTTACTAGTATCAATACTTTCACCTGGTAAAGAGGAAGAAGGGGAGGAAGAAACAACCAAGGAAGAAAAAAAAGGGTTAACCTTAGTTTCAACTAGAGGTTGATTTTGTCCAGTTGGAGGTGTACTCGATTGTGGAGAAATCACGACATTTTGAAATAAGGACGTTGAAAACAACCATACTAGAAAACCGATGGTAAGCCCTGGTAGGGATAATGTAGTCATATATGGAGCACCAATATTTCCAAAAGGAGGAAAAGGACTAGCATTCCCATCAAAAGGAATTCCTAGATCAGCAGACTCCAGATTTGTCGCCATATTTTTTAACCTAAGATCAGCTAAGGAGCGAGCATGGAGGATGTTATCTGTAGTCAGTTAATTTAATTTTAATCAAAGTAACATAACAAAACAAAAGAGGGATAGTCTAGGAAAAAGGTTTACCAAGCAAATGTGAACTGTAGAATACCTCCTAGTGAACCAAAAAGCATGGGTAGGAAATCTCCATGAATGTTGTGTTCGGTGTATCACAGTGTACAAGGCAGCCGTTTGAGTTACCTAGGGATGGATAGAAGCCTAGTGTTGTCCTCCCATATATAACCGAAAGTACATGGAGGCCCAATCCGTATAAGTGATGTCTAATGCAAAACCGCACAGTGAGAGCATTCCCATATACTTTATGTACTGTAACACCGCCCTATATACCCAAAGGTATGTGGACAAGCTACGATATACTCACATACGTGGAATGAGGTGTCAAACTCAGGATGTATTGTAGACAAGTTAGTGACAGTTGCTTTTTTTTATGATGCCAAAACACATCTCTAGCCTAGACCTCTAAATGTTTTTTGTTAGGTGACAATGCTCCATTAGGTGAATTCAGATAAATTTTAAGTTGATATTCTTTAGAATTTTCCTTTCAAGGTTCACCACGTGATGTATCTTTCCAATTCCTAAAATGCAACTAATATGTTAAACAAACTTTCCATTCAATTTAACAATGAAAATCCTTAGCTAGTAGGGATAGAGCAATCAGATCTTTGAGAAAGAGCAAAGAGCACGTCTAATGCAATTTCCCTAGCTATTCCTTTCAAGCATTCACAAACTACAATATATATAATGAAAAATGCATGTATTTTTTTTTATTTCCCATAATGTGAATGAACAAAAAGGAAAGCTAATGCACAATTGATCAATAAACTCTTTTCATAAAAATGACGATTTTGTGACAATTTCTTTTCAAGGAAAGGAAGACTTGACAACACTTTCATTTTCAAACAAATGAGGAATTACGACACTTTAAATGAAAATACTAATCATATGCACACATCAATCAATTGATCTTTCATGAATTAAAACTTTATCACAATTCAATTTTCGAAGGAAAAGATGATTTACAACATTTTCTTTCAACAGAGATCAATCAACCAAAACACTAAATGTTAACTATAGATTGAAAATGAAAAAGTAAATACATAAGAAACATTTATCAATACTAGTCTAAGGAGGGCCAGGTAAGGAGATGAAACAGTATGTTCAGAGACAAGATAGTGTTGACATTCAACAAATCATTTAAGCAAGAGAAAACTGGCAAAAAACTTCAATTCCTAGATGGGAAACTGACCCTCAACGGACCAGCGCAGGTAGCAGTGAAAGACAGTGCACTGAAGTGCACTAGATCTATGAGGGAAGTGCATTGTAGTGCTCTATGTCCTTCATTGGGCTACGCTGGTGACAGTAAGCAATTTTGAAGGCAATTTGGCACAGGTTTGGCTCAATTTTCAATGAAAGAAGATTGATATTAAATCAATGACCACAGGTATAGTATGTAGAAATGTATTAGGAGGCTAATAAGCTACTAATATGGAAGATCGCTCCCTAGTGGAGTCACCAATTTGTTTTGTGAAGTTTTAGTGTCTACGGATAAACACTTCAACCCCTAGACTAGTAGCTAAGTCTAGAACAACAATGCAAAGCATTCCCTACTTTTTCTATGACCAACAGATTGAAGAAGAGGTAAAGAAGCCTACCTGTAGCTTTCGCTTACTCCTTATTTCCCTTGATCAATTATGTTGCTCCTCTCCATAGTTAATTCACTTGAAGACTACCTGCATAGAGACAAAAGACAAAAACCAATCAAAGCATATGATAATGATCTATTGATTAAACATAGAATGATATCAAGTACATGATACACATATGAAAGCATAAATGAATAACACAAGCATATGGAAAAAAAATTGAACACTTTATTAGTAAAAGGAAGAGTTAAAATCCAATTTGCTTGATTTAGTATCACTCCTCTAGTCCAATCCCATCCTCTCCTTGTAACAAGCAAGACATTTTTACATCATTGCAATACTTGAAATCAACTCAAGTCTCATACTAACAACATCTCCCTATAATTCAATGATTCCCGACCCCTGATCACTTAAATGAGTGGTCTTTTTATAGGTGAATGAAGGAAGTTATGCCATAATTGGTGATAATGAATGCCCTCCCATACTTAGCATTTAGTTCCATGGATGAAGGGATAAAGGGATTGATGTTCCTTAACTCCCTACCTCATCCAAATACGAGCTCAAAGGAGTATATAAACTTGGGAAACTTCTAGAGGCATCCAATGGATAAGAATATTCCTAAACCCCAATGCAATTTCGCTCAAATTCACCCAACGCAAGCTAAAGAGTGCTCAAGTGCACTGCATAGCACACTATGTATGTATGGATTGCATTGCAGCACACCCTAATGAAGGCTTGCTTGCGCTGACCTTCTTAGAGGTATTTTTTGGATGATTTTAGTCATGGAACTTCTTGGGAAGCTAGCCATTCTGATGGTTGACTTCTTTAGGGCATGTAAGAACTGAATTAGGGTTTCATGGGCCCTAATAATATTGATCTATAGGTTGGGGTTAATGTGCCCAAATGGATCTGTAACACTTGCACATTTTAGTATATACAACTATTACTGACAATTTTAAGCTAATTTTCATGATCACAACCACAATTTGATGATACTTTAAATTTGTTCTAAGAAACCATGAAAATTTCAGCATGTTTCTCATAAAATCTGACATAAATTTTTGTAACTCCAGGTTACAGCTATAAAGATTCAATATTTTGTGTGTCGCTGGGGATTTTGACGATGCTAAATCCATTTAAATTATAAAAAACATGATTTGAACACTCCTGCTGCCATATTATTTGAAAAAAAAACTCATAAAATTCCAACAATTTTTTGTTGTGCAAGGAAATTTTCCACCTCAGTAGACTATGCCTATTATTGTATATCCTAAATTTATGATTCTTATGACACATATATCAATGATATTGAAGCAAGAACAAAGTGTGGAGTAAATAAACTAAATGCTTTTGGAATTTCATAGTTTCTTTGCATTACTTTCCATATATGTTGCGTTTGGAGTGTCACAAGTAATAGTTTTCACAAGAGTAATATTAAGAACTAGTTGTTTTGCAGAAAACGAATTAATGCAAATTTAAACAAAATTTTAAAACATTATTCATTGACAAAGTATTTTTTACTTCAAAGAGAAAATGGGTAGTAGATGAACGAAGGAGGCTATTTGTAGTGATAGGGTTAATTCACTTGATGATATCGATGATAGATTTGACTGGTCAATGACATATGAGTAGTATGTGAATTTGTCAATGGAAAAGAAAAAAAGAAACCAAAGTTGGAGTACTAGATTAGAAATAGATATGTGTGTTTTAAAGGTCTTTGATTTCAGAGTAAGTATTTATGTGTGTGCAAACAATTTTGATTCAAGAATGAGAACAATTAAGCTAGCAGTGACAAATCGCTTTTTGAATCTCAAGGTAGTCAAATGGTTACTTAAGTTACCAGAATTGAACAAGTGTTTAGAATTGTCTGATGCAAATGGCTTTCTGAGGCCAGAAGCAAGAGAGATTGAAATTATTGGAGAATTCATTTCTCCAACTTCTAAGGTTCCTTCCGATCTTTCTCTCCAACATATTTCTCTTTTGCGAAAATATTTTAGGAATTTTTGTTAGCACTTTGACTGTGTAATGAGCTGATTAAGTACAAAAAATGTTCCAAAATTCATTTTATGTGTTTCATGAGATAAAAAAACATTTTTATTTTTTATTGGGTTGATGTCATTTCCAATGACATAGTTGCTCAATTAATTAGATTATAAAAGAAATATATATTTTTTATGATGGCATATCAAATAACAACCCTCATGTCAGGGCATGTGTTTGACAGTTTACCCTATAATCTTAAACTCAATTTTTGTAAGGAACCAACGCAGTTCTAGTATCGTGTATTAAGGAAGCATACAAGTTCTTTAACTTTTTGTTTAATTTAAGATGTGCTAGTAAGGCAAGTCTATTGCATGGTAACTAGACAAGAACCTCCCCAAATATCTAGAGAGGCTTAGGTTTTCATATCTAGAAAAGGGGAGCATGAGGAAATAGAAAGCAATACAATTATTCGAACCTATGGTTTTGAATATTTGTCATCGTTATTGTTGAGGTTTGTTTTAGATAGGTATTTTTTGGTGAATTATTTTGGAAATACCATAGTTCTCTAGTTACAATTAAACAGGGAAAAAAAACTTATTTCTTTTCAATTTACTATTGGAAAAGTCATTATGAAGAATGTGATTCACGTTATTGATCTTGCAAAGTATTTAGATAATTTTAACCTAGGTGAAGCTAAATCTATTAAATGATTTGATACAAGAAAAATAAAATCATGGAACAGCTCGAATATATTAGGTACGTGTTGACTATACTAGACCCACCAACATTCATGGGATCTCCCTAGTATGAAGTCCCAATTACACCTCACGTTGTTTGGTGTAGGAGTCCCATATGGTATAAAGGACAATTGTTAAAACCTAAAATTTTTGCCTTGGTTCTAGTTGTCAACACGAGAGAGGGATGCAATGGTGTATTTGAAAAGGAAACGGGTGTGCTTGGTGAGTGTTCAGTTGCAACTATGTCAAGGTTTTTCTACTAAAAAGGGGAAGAAAAGTGAGCCCCTAAGTGAGAGTTAATACTACCACCCAAGAAGAGACACACATGTAGAAGAAATATATGTCTAACATCCAACAAAATTTTCCACATTGGATGCCATGGTTGTTACAATCAATCAATGAGAAATATTTTTCTAGTATCCCACAAAATAGTCCACAAGGATGGGACAAAAATAACAACCATTACATCACATTCTCAATAAGATAAGCAATAACCTAACCGAAATAGTTCAACTATCTTAGCACGTGTGACAGCAAACATGAAATACAAAGATCCATAGAATATTATTACAAACATTAATAATCCATGCATGAAGAACGTGATGGCTTTAAATGATTTTATTATTAAGAGTTCCAAGACACATGATTACAATGTACATCAGGGACAAACTCTGTAATCAATTTTGTTGTCTGGTATCACTATGTATTTTCTGTTTTCACTATTGTTTTGCATCTTATTTATGTTTTCTCATTTGTCATAAAGTCTTCTTCTCAAGTAGTTCTCACGATTTTAGCACTTGAGGTTAACATTCATTTCACTGTTGGCATAATAAATTCTACTTTAGTTTTAACATATGATCATTTCAGATCATATAATTTGATACCAGAACAAGCTATGTTTGTAGAAGCCGCCATTGAATGTTAACTAGGCTTAAGTCATAAAGTGGAGAAGGAATACTTGAGAAGATCGATTCAGAGATTGGAAAGTGAAGAGTTGTTCATAAGTCAACCATGACAAGATTAGATGCAAGTGAAAATCCATAAACAAAGATGAGCAAGGTATAGTTTCAACAAGCATTCTTGACTATGTAGCAGATGTTGGGAGAACTCTACGAAGACAAGAAGGTGAGAGATGCAACCCGTTATTCAAAGACATCAAAGAAGGACAAAGGTAAAGGCAAAGTTGATAAACCACCCTCACCTCCATCATCTCCATAATCATATTCTTCTTATTCTTCTTCCAATGCAGAATCTGGAACAGAAAAGAAACCTAAGAAAACATCTCTTTTAAAACTTGATGTAAAACTTGAGTTACCTATTTATGATGGCGAAATGAATCTTGAAAAGCTAGATAGCTAGATTAAGTAGTTAGAAGTGTATTGTCATATTCAAAACATTTCGACGATAAAATGAAAATTCAGTTAGCTACACTTAGAATGGGGGGAAAAATTTTAATCTAGTGGGAAAGTAAAACTCAGATAGATGTAAAGTGGAAAGGTAAAGTCATCTCTTCATGGTATAAGTTTTTAAAAGCTCTTAGGAAAGAATTATATCCTTTAGGATACATGCGGAAAGCTATTATTGATTTGCATCTTTTGGGGCAAGGTAAAGGGTACAGTGTTCATGAGTTTACTCAAGAGTCCAGAAAGAAAGCATTGGAGCTTGTTATTTCATTGAATAAACGTGAAAGTTTATTAATATACATCGGCAATTTTCATTCATATTTGCAGCATACATTATTGATGTTTAATCATGATGATTTTGATGTAGTGCATGTTCAAGCCATACCTATTGAATCAAGTGGCATACCATTCAATTTTTCCTTGCAATCATCCAAAGAGTTGGAAATCAAAGATTCTAATGACAATAAGGGGAAGAATAATTCTAAGAGAAAGAAATCAGTGACAGCTCAGAAGGAAATACCTACTTGTTCTCATTGGCATAGAATCAGTCATGATGAATTTAAGTGTTGGAAAAATCATCTAGAACTTAAGCCCAAAAAGTTCCTTAAGGAGAAGGATGAAAAGAAGGTAGTTACAGTAGTCCAGGAAGATCTCGGTTTAGATTCAGGAGATGAAAGGAAGATAATTGCCATAGTTTTGACAGGTAAAACTTCTGACACTAGTTCAATTTCGAATACTATTGCATCTTCATCAAACATAAATCCTTCAAATGAGGATAAAAGAGTTAAATTGTTTAACATAAGGATAAATTCTAAGCACACAAAGATAGATACAATGTTTGACAGTGGATCATAGACCAATTGAATATATGAATATTTAGTTAATAATTTCGGTTTTGGAGACACAGAATCATCCAAGACCTTACCCATTAGGATAGATAAATAAATCAACTCAGATAAAAGTCACAAAATAGTGTTGATTAAGATTTTCCATTACAACTAATTGCATTGATGAAGTGTAATTAGATGTTGTTCCAGTAGACATATGTGGAGTTGTCTTAGGAAGTCCTTATCTTTATGATCGTGATGTAGTATTTTATATAAGAGAGCATAAATATCACCTTAAGAAAGATGGGGTTGAATTTATTATCAGGGCACATCAAAATAAAAATCACTTGAATATTATTGCTAATCAGATGAAGCGATTAATAAGTTGAAATAAAATATTTGTAATCATGTGAGTAAAGGAAAAACATAAGAAAAAACATGACATTTGTTAAGGTTATGAGCCTCAACTTAAATATAGTTTGATCAAAGAGGGAGAAACTTTTCCATTTCTATTTAGAGAAACCAAACATCTTACTCATAAGCAGGGGATACAACATGAATTACCATTGGTGCCTAATGCTCCTCTTCCAAATGTTAGAATGGATCAATTTAGTGCAAGTTTGGAAGTTAACAATTACAGGGATGCATGTCAGTATTGGGGAAAGTCAGTGTTAAATTTCTCTTGTACTATGTCACCATTTCATGTTTCAAACAGTTTCGAAGCCTCTATTCAAGTGGAGAGGAAGCCCATTTGTTTTCATGTCAAAACCTTTTCTAAATCATTATCAAAGTATCCAAAACATCTAAGGGAAACTTATGCATCAGGGGAAACTGCTAATCAATGGAAACATCATTTAATAAATTAAGAAACAATGATTCAAACAAATCAACAACCATTTCAATACTTTCAAAATCAGATTAAGTTGCAGCAGTTTTCATATTACATTTTGATGGGTCTAATGCAGCAAGTTCACATAGTAATCAACAAGCAAGAAAGTATGTCAAGTCAAGTAGCTAGTTTGATGCCAACAATATCTTTGATTGTCTCTATCATTCCAGAATATAGATTGTTAATACATGTTAGAAGTATTGAACAATATCTTGTAGAGATTGCTTTCAAAGATGATTATGAATCACTAACTCATGGTATTTTGTGGAAAGAAATCAATTGCCATGTTCATAGCAATTTTTGACCATCTTCGCAAGTTGTTCATACTGCAGATGGATGGAACATGTCAACGATTCAAAATGTGCCATGGTTAGCATCATTAGTCACTTTCAAGTGGTTCATCGAATGTATTGGTACATCATCAGGACAAGGTGGAGAGTGAGGGAACTGTACCCTCATTTCCTATCTATCTAGTCAAACTTTTCTGGTCCAAAAGCTTTCAAGTGGAGAGGATTGATCCAAGAGGATCTCATCAGATCAGTTACATCGTTCACTTTCGTTGTCAGCACTCAGTGTCTGATGTCGTCAGATTCGATAGTGATGTTTATGGTTCAGGTTATCCGGTAATGTATGTGGTTTTCATGGTGATATGATTTGGAACATGGTTGTTGGCATGTGATTGTCATCTGCCTCACAGGATTTGGTGGTTGACATGTTGATTTTCATCAGTTTGCTAAGATATGGTATGTTGTCATGTGGGTTTGAAATGTCACTTTGTGACAATTGATGTAAAAATGGTTGTCTTTAGAAAAAAATGATGTTAAGACCTAAATCCATACATTAGGTACCTAGACCTAAGTTCTAGACCATTACCCTAAGTCCTAAACCTATCAAACATGTTACATTACAAATCTATGTATTAAAACAATTCCAAAGAAAAAATACATAAAACCCATGTGTTCAACCCTTGGCCTATTGTATTACAAATGAAACTATGTTATAAACCCTCAAGCTATTTGTATTACCTTGAAATATCATTATAAAATAATACAAATTAAATATTAGTCATAAACCAATGGCCTAAACCATGCGAGGACCGTTGTTCATGTGAACAACGAAGATGTGAGAGCCTTAACCTCAGTCCCCAACCACAGGAGTTAATCTCAGTGGAACCACGATGATAAGGCATTTCAACAGACGGTAGCAACTAAACCCGAAGCCATGGTTACATAACTCTCAGTGCTAAACTGTGCAGGGACCGCAACATGTGAATGGAGATTGATAAGTGCCAGAGTTATAATACATTTGCGCAAGAAACAATAATATGTTAACCACCAGAGCACCGTCAGTTGGGACCGCTGGAAAGAAGTTGTCACATGCACTATCTCCTCCTCTATGTGGTTAGTGAACAACTAACAGTCTTCGAATTAATATAAAGTTTATATTTTGGGTTTTGTTACAGTTTGATCTAAAACTAATTGAAAGACCATGAATGATAACCCTGAGATGGTAAATGATGACTAGACCGAGCCTTTAGTAACCAAAATTAGAAGCAGTTCATTCCTAAACTTAGATGAGGAAGTTCAAATGCAGCCAAGAGGTTATAAAGGTAGTTTTGTTCATGAAGAGGGGAAGACAGTTGTTTTGAGTTTCATGTGCAAGTTCAGGAGGGATATAGACTATTTTGTTTTAAATGTAACAAGAACATCCAGAGTTAGAATTGGGAACTGTGACAAGTGTTGGAAAGCTAGTTCAAAGAGCTATCTTGTGACAATGAAAAGAAGTGCATGTGTGCACATTCAGTCTAGTCAAATTTCTGTGTAATCGACCTCTTTGCTATCAATCCTAATAAAGTAGTCACCCATCTTAAAAGCAAACCTAGAGACATAGTCCATTAGGGAAAAACTCTGTAATCAATTTCGTTGTCTGGTATCGTTCTGTAATTTCTGTTTTCATTACTATTTTTCATGTTATTTATGTTTTCTCATCTATCGTAAAGTATTCTACTCAGGAATTTCTCACAGTTTCATCACTTTAAGTTAACATTCGTTTCATTGTTGGCATAATCAATTATACTTCAGTTTTGACATATGATCTGTTATGAAACTAGCTCACAAAAATGTAGAAAAGAGAGATCAACACCTTATAATTCAGCCTCTTCGAGGGGGCAACCTCCTTTACGTTACACAAATTAACAATTCTTGGATGATTCAAATGACAAAATCTCTTTTCTATATATAGGAGTCTAAGGAGTCACAATATAACCCAGCCGACCTAACAATAATAATATAAAGCCACAAAAATAATAATAGAGGGATTCTATATGGCACAATAATAAAAATATGGGGACAATACGGGCACAACAATATTAACAAGGGATACAACTACAATAGTAATGGGGTAATCACTAGTATTATAGGGACCTAACATGTCCCTCTCCTTCAAAAAAAGTGTGTCCTCAACGCTTGAGTAGTTCTGGATTCTTCTATAGAAAATTCTCATTCTCCCATGTGGAATCTTCAGCAGATAAGTTCTTCCACTTCATGAGATACTCCAAAATTGATCGATTTCGTAGCTGTCGAGTTCTTGTTTCTGTGACTGTTCCCGATACCAATATAATTTTTCCTTCCTCGTCATGTTTTGGCAATATTGTTTGAACTGAGAGCTTGTCACCTATAACCTTTTTTAAACATGAAATATGGAAAAGTGGGTGCACTCGAGATGCTGCAAGAAGCTCCAATTTGTATGCCATAGTACCAATCATTTGTAACACCTTGTGCGGACCATAATATTTTGGTGATAATTTATTATCCTTCTTAGCTTGCTTGAGGGACATTTGTTTATAGGGTTGTTGCCATAGGAATACCCAATCGCTACATCAAAACTTATTTCACTGTGATGTTGATATGCCTATTGTTTCATTCTATTCTGTGCCAACACGAGGTTATCCTTTAAGAGTTGGAGGACTTGTTGTTGTTATTCGATGTGATGTTCCACTGCTTGAACCTTAGAATTTTCTCTTAAATACGATGTGATGGATGGTGGATGATATCCATAAAGTGCCATAAACGGGGTCATTTTTGTTGTTGTATGGAAGGAAGTGTTATACCACCATTCAGCCAGAGGCAACCATTTGACCCATTGTGTCTGTTTATCGGATATAAAGCAACGAAGATATCCTTTCAAACATTTTTTTACTATCTCAGTTTGCCCATCAGATTGAGGATGATAAGATGATCTATGAGCTAACTGAGTACCAAGACAAGAAAATAATTCTATCCAAAAATTTCCAGTGAAAATGGGATCTCTGTCACTTACAATAATGTTTGGGTTTCCATGTAACTTTTGAATTGTTTCCATAAATGCAGTAGAAACTGTACTGTCATTAAATGGATGTGGTAATGCACAAAAGTGTGCATACTTGGTAAGTCTGTCAACTACCACCATGATGACATTCTTTCCCTCAGACTTGGGTAAACCTGTGATAATTGAAACCTCCTCCCAACGTTGGCTTGGAATGGATAAAGGCTGTAATAGACCCTCGGTCTTAATTGTTTCAACTTTATTTTTTTGGCAAACCAAACATTCCGCCACAAACTTTTGAATATCCAATTTAAGGCCATCCCAAAAAAAATCCTTCTTAACCCTGTCGTAAGTTTTTAAAAATACCGAGTGCCCTCTTAAGGGAGAAGTGTTCAATTCCATAAGAATATTTTGTTTGCGTTGCGAATTCTTATGGAGGTATAAGCGATCTTTGTACGATAACGAATTGTTTTTCCAGCTAAATGTATGAGATGTACTGGAATCTTGTTGCAACTTTCGAATAAGTGCCCATACTTCTTCATCATTCTTCCATTCCTCCCTTTCTTCGTTTGTCCAATTTCGTTGGACAATAGAAATGGCGCACAACAATGCTTCCACATCCTCATCCTTTCTTGAGAGTGCATCTACCACCACATTTTACTTCTCTTTTTTGTAGATGATTTCAAAGTCATAACCCAACATCTTTGTGACCCACTTTTGTTGCTCTTCAGAGGATAATCTTTGTTCTAAAAAGTATTTTAGGCTATCATGATCCATTTTTACCTTGAAGTGTCTTCCCATTAGGTAGGGTCACCATTTCTTAAGTGCATGTAGTATTGCCAACATTTCCTTCTCAT
>APFE031748280.1:9329-54022 GCA_000404065.3 Pinus taeda
CAGTAAAAGTAAAAGTCTGTTTTTACAGCAGCAAATGTAAATGAGATTTTTACACACAGCAGTGTAAAATCTCAGGTGAATTTTTTTTGGTGAATCCCTCTGAGTGAAAGAGGATGAATCTTGTATTAAGAATTTTATTTTTAATGAATACAAAGGCTTTTATGGGTGTGTAATACTCTGTTCTCATAAATAATTTTAAAGCTTCCATGTGTTAAAGATCCTGGAGAAAAACAGAGCATTGTCTCTGTGTGTAGTTTATGTTCTATTTTTGGGATTTTACCAGAAAAATCCCCAACAGATCTGATCAGTAACATGAACTTCCCTCATCCCCCATGATCCCCCGTAAGGTAACATCCATCACATCTAATTATTCATGGAAGTGGTAAGAGGTGGTAGTAATCCCCAAGGCTAAATGACCTTCCTCGGGCCTCTCCCTTGGGAGCCTCATGTTTAATGAGTCTCTTTCTATCCTTTAGTTGAGTTCCTTTTAATGGTTGAATATAGCTTCAAATGATCATGGTTTCCTAGGGAACAATGAAGGCTTAATCAATTGTCAACAACAACCCTCTCATGAGGTCTAAGAGGGAATTCCATTTGGTTAAGCAAGGAGAGCATGACAAGAAGGCAGTCCATACAACCCGCTAATCTAATGAGGAAAGGTCTAGGGTGTATTCTTATAGGCACAAAATATCATACAAGACTATAACAGGTGTGTTCGTGCATGTAGGTGGGTTTTCGGGTTCTAGATTTGAAGTTGGTTCTAGTCCCACATGTGAGGACTCAGCCTGACGTTTTATAACTAAAACTAATTTTATCCTCTAATTTCACAACAAGGAAAATTACATGTTTATAACACAAAAATTATTTGATAATATCATATAAATAAATTTGCATTTATAACATATCAAACAATTTTTTTTTTAAAGGAATCGACAACGGCGGTGGTATCGTACTCGCGTTACACGGGGTTGAATCCCATCGGCTACCTCTATAACCTCTAGGAGGGTCCGCCCAGGCCGCCTTGAACGTCCCTCGGGTATTCTTGGGGTTTGAACTCGTGACCTACATAGCTGCACAAATGACTTAGCAAATCGTTCACTTGCCACTAGACCAAACCCCCACGACCAACATATCAAACATTTTAATCATAGAAATTTGAATAAATAAAATAACAAATGGAAGAATACATGATTTGGTGGCTTGGTTGAGGTGTTCCTGCTCGGGCTACCCAACTAAATTTTCCACCCTACCAACTAGAATATATATTTTTTTATACGTAACATTTCACTTGAATGGAATTATGCCCTTATTATGCTAGGCTCCCTCACTTATTATACATATAAGGGAGGATAGAGTTTATTTTGTCATCATTGTACTCTATTCATTGTATTGCCTTGGAGAATCCTTGTACAAAGAAATACATTAGGGTGCATGAGAAAACCCTAGAATAAAAAGGATATGTCTTCTATGTTTCATAGAGAGTTTTTTTTGTGAATTTTAGGTTTTCTTGTGTGATTCTAGAGTTTATGTTATGCATGTAGACCCTAGAGAAGAACATGGAGTTGGTATTATTCATGATGATGATTATGAAGGATCTTGTTGTACTACTAGATTTTATAACCTAGTAGAAGGCATGGTCATTGGAGATAACACCATGAATAATTTTAAAACATTATTCTTATAGGATGTGAGGCTATAGAAATATCATGATGACAAGAAATTGATGGGTCTTGAGCATGTTGTGTTGTCTTTGTTAAAAGACAAGTTGATTATTACATCTTTCATGATGTTCCATGGAGGTGGTGTTGTTTATGTTAATGTAAGATTTGAAGACTAAATATTTGAGTACACAAACCATATGATGGACAAGCATATGTTGAGATGACGATTAGAGTTGTTTTTCCATGCACATGTGTGATGCAACATGTGTAAACCCTAAGGAAGAAAACAATGGTAGTGTGAAGAGCATATGTGATAAAATCGCATTGATGCCAAGGGAATAATTGTTGGTGTTGATACTAGCTTCTTTTGGATCTTTAATGGTGGCTATGACTTTTCAAGATTTTACCTTGCTAGGGTTTGAAGAGGCGGATATTGTATCAATTTTATAGTAAATTTGTTCACATGTATTTCATTTCTTCGATATATGTATAAAGTATCTTGCTATCGAAAATGACGTGATTGCAAATTTCAATTTTATTCTTGCATTGTCTTTGTGATTAAGTAATTTTCAAGATTTATCATTCACATTTATTTGATATAGCAAAGATTGAAATTATTAAGTTATTTAGTATAGAAATCAAAGATAGAAATATATTTCTATTATGTAAATTATTGTAATAATGCGATTTTTAGAATTGGTATACGATTGAAGAAGTGTTCCCTAATATGATAAAATTTGTAATTTGTTTGGGGTCATAAACTACATGTATTAGGAGGATTATGCTTAATTTACATATCTTTAAAAGCTCATTCCAAACTCCTTCAACAATACAACATGTCAAAGTGCTTGTTTCAAATATGCACATTCAACCTAGCAATCTAACACTTCAACATCAAATAAAAAAACACTCCACTTCAAAGAATGTATACCATGAAATGCACACACCCCCCCAAAATTGTCTCAAATGTGCATTTTTAGCATGTCACAATCTACCCAATACACAAAATGACATCTCATGCCTAAAAATGGAAGTATGGAATATGGTGATGTAATGACTTCCACACACACATACACACACACACATATATATATAACATTACCATTTTCTAATGAAAATTATACCGTCTTCTCCTAATTTTTTTAATATCACCTTCTTTAATTATTAGAGAGTTTTTTGGTAGCATTATAACGTTGTTTTTTCTTTGTTGATGAATAGACATCTTATCACATTATGAAATCTATATAATTCAAGAGAATAGATTTTACAATCACTTGGTAACATTCTAATCTTTTTAACTAAAAGGTTCTATGCACCAAAATACAACCTCTTGTTTTGATAATGAAAGCATTAACCACTTGGTTCTAGTGAACTATACCTTAAATAGGAAATACCAAATGTATACACACATCACCATTATCTCTCGATTAAAAAGGTTATGGGTTTCACTTAATGGTAACATTGTAATCCTTTTAACTAAAAAGTTTTATGCACTAAAATACAACCTCTCGTTTTGATAATGAAAGAATTAACCACTTGGTTCTAATGAGCTATACCTTAAGTAAGAAATACTAAATGTATACAGACATCACCATTATCTATACTAAATGTATAGACACATCACCCTTATCTCTTGATTATATATACTAATATATACTAAATTATAGACACATCAACACAACACCCTTATCTCTTAATTATATATACTAAATTATAAACACATCTAACACATCACCCTTATCTCTTGATTATATATACTAAATGTATAGACACATCATCATTATCTCTTGATTAAAAAGGTTATGGCTTTATCAACTCTTTCATGTTTAATGACTAAGCCATTAACTATGGGATTATTATTATAGCCTTGAAATATATTTTTATTTATTTCTATGTGCATATAGAATATATATAAACATCCTAATTTGATATACATTATATGTATACATTATATAACGAGTGGTATCTCTTAAACCTTTTACATAGTCCAACTCCTTTGCATTGGGATATTTTTTGGGTTTTACCTATGAATGAAATTCTCCACTCTCATGGAAAGGGCTTTGGTTCTCTTCAAGCTTATACAATACACATTCGAGTCCTCGTCTTATTTAGCATCTTTCGATGCAGGTAAGGATACACCCAAGTTTTATCCTCGATTATCACAGGTAAAACTTTATCCTCTTTCAATATTTCTTATTTTAATTTTTTGTTTACTTTTATTTGCATAGTAAGTAACATATGCTAACTGAATTTCATATCACCTTTTACACATGTACTGTTAATCTTTCTAATCTTTCTAGCGAGAGCGAATTTGTTTGGAAGACTATATTGTAGTCACTTTTCAACACTCATTGAGCTCTTATATATTTTTTCGAGGTATGTTGTCTGGATTTTATTTCTTGAACTAGTGATGTTTGTACCGGTGTTTTTAATTTGACTGAGTTATATTCTTCCTCCAATACAGAGTTTTTCGAATTATACACATGAAATTATGACTCGGTGTTTATAATATAATTATTTTTAAATTAATTGGTTATATATATATATATGATGAGTCTTTACTCTAGAATTCTTTATATTCTCGGCATAGTTTTCTTCCCCAATTTTCACATAAAGGTAATGTGTGATATAAGTTTATTTCTTGGTTTTCAAATTTTTTTGTAAATGTATGGAATTTATTCAATATATAAAACTACTCACCAATATTATATGATTATAGTCTTATAATGGTATTTTCTTTCCTTCATAATTTTACTGAAGTTATAGCTGGTTATTTGTATTTATTTATATATTACTTATGTATTTGTTCATACATACAAATACAATTATCTATAAGTATAGAATTATTACCAAGAGTAGTAACATTTGTTACTCTACTTCTTTTATTTATGTAATTAATATATACATATTGTTGGACACCTAATCCACTAAGAGTTAAAGTGTGGAAGTTGGACAGTTAAAGGGAGTCCAAGAGACATTGGAAGATGAATCCAACAATCACAAGAATGTATTATAAATATACATCTCTGTTAATAGTAAATGAAATTCACCATTTTATCACTCATGTCTCCTCACATTCCATGTGTGTCTAACATGGTATCAAAGGGCAAGCCAGTCTTGGGCACTTTCAGATCTTGTCAGATTTGTCGTTATGGTGAAACTCTGCTTGTCTAATTGATTATTTCAAGAGCAATCATTTATATTCCCCACGGTCTATAATGCTAGCTATTTATGCTCAGCGCTCTCTCTGACCATCACTTATGTCGGCGATTTGTCAAGTAACTGCACATGCTCTGAATATCAGGAACAATTACAAGATCGAGTTCAATAGAGACTTTGATGGGGGTAATTCTATTCCACTCGGATCTAAGGGATTGAATATTTGAAACCGGGGCATTGGCATTCTATGCTCAAACTCGTTCATCACTTTCCTGAATGAGCTCATTTTGACTTAAGAGTTCATACTTTTTATTGGTCAAGTATTCATATAATACATTTTGTAAGCGCGTAGCCTAACGAGGTGGAGGAGTTTCCTGGAAAGTTATGGAAATTCTGATCATATTTAGAAGAAATCTGGCAAAGATTTTGGTAAATCCAAGTTATGGTTGTTAAACTTTAAAATTTTAGGTGTCCTAGACTTTTTTGATGGTGCTGAATCTATTTCCACCATAAAAAACATGATTCAAACACTGTCTCTACAAGATTTTTTGAAATTTTTTTGCTCGGATTTTGGCCACTTTTGGTCGTCCGGGTAATTCCTTTGCCTCGTTAGACGAGGCCTTTTGTAAGAAAGCACAGTTTCCCTTGGATTTTTGTCTTCTTGGGATTTTTGTCTTTCATTGAAAGTTCGAAGGTTGTCACAGCTCACACCATTGTGAATGAATCATCAAGAGAGGTGAATATCTTGTTAAAAGATTCGTTGAGAATCCCTAAAATAAGAAGATGAAAAACAAGTATGTGATAGGTTGTTCCAAGATGGGTAAAACACACTCTCATCCCACTTGCATAAGAAGGGAGACTTGAATGCATTCTGGATTTGAATAAATCTGCACTTTATTAACTTATATATATGTGTTATTTTATGTTGGTCCATTTTTTAATTCAGAATGGTAGTTTGAAATTCTGGTTCGTCGTTGACTCTTTTCCGAATAGTGTCCAATGATGGGAACCTATCCGCTCTAATATGCCCAAGAAATCCCAAATGCCTTGCAATTGCTTCTGTGTGTCTCGCTAGAGAAGTCTCCGATTACGATGATGTTATTTCTTTAAATCTATTGACCATCATATGTGAAGATGTTCTACTAGTTCTTGGTACTAGTGGCAGAGACCTGGCAGCTCTGATAGTGAAAGTAGATGGCAAAGATCTTTAAAATTCATCTTATTCCCTTATTAGAGAACTAACTAATCTGGGTGGCAATATTTCTTCAACTTCGTGAACTAGTGATTATGGAGATGTTGCAGATATTGATTCCAAAAATGGGTCTCTTTCAACTTCAATATTTTGATGAAGAGAAGTAGGATTTTATGACATTTTAGTGTGTTCCCTAGCTGTAGCAGCAGAAGATTCCAATACTTCAACTTCAATCATTAATGGTGAAGTTGTCCACCTCCATCTATGTCCAACGATGAAATTATAACCATTCTCACTATTGGAAGCATTGAAACAATAGTCCTCAACGTGCCCTCTCTGCGTTTAGCATTGACTATGTATGCAACATTAAATTCAAGACTATAAGCTCTTTCCTATTGTCTATGCATCATTATCATCGAATTATTCTAAGGTAGCCTCCAACATTGAATATGAAGTTGTGATATGCTCAATCACTTGACCTTCCAATAATAAACCACTTAAATTTGGTGACAACGCATTTGCATGTTCATCACAATTTACCATTTGAGAGCTACCTATTTTCAAGCAACACAACATCAATGATATCGCAAAGTAAGGTGGAAAGATAAACGGACTTTTCTACAGAGCATCAAAATTGGCTTCAACAATTTTTTGTGTTTAATATATCGGTCAAGATTTTTGCCATGGCTAGAAGGGTGTAGCCAAGAGCTTTGATGGTGAGATGAGAAAGCGATCAATTTTTGAATAGTTGTTGTTGGAGCAATATTATCGAAAGATGATAGTGGATGTACCAACTAACCTCTCCTACAAAGGGTTTTACGTTTATGAAGTGTTGAAAGTCTAGTAAATGCATTGAGTTTTTCCAACCTACTTACTATATACATTACAAGTATTTTTAGTCAAGACAAGCTAGTTTCATAAGCTTGGATCTCAAGGTTTTATAAGCTCGCATCTAAACATTGTTTATTGTATTGTGAAAGTTTGAGGGAACGACAGAGTTCAAGTTTCTACCTGCAACCATACTGCACACAAGACGAATTTTCAGATTTGATACTCTAGAAAGCTTCTCTAAGTAGTATAATATTGATGCTCATCTAAGTTTCCACAAGTTTAGTAAGTATTTCAAAGTGAGATTGTTACTCCTATTAGTGATCCTGGAACCCCAAGTGTTAATGATCTTGGTGCACAACTTTCATAAGAATTAGGGACTATTTATATTCTTTAAAGTTGCAACAATTTGGCATTGTCTAAGATATTTGTTCATCTGTTCACTTGAACTTTTACATTCTAAGCAAGTGCATTTTTAGTTGAAGGATTATTGTGAAATGGATCAAATTGATGATGAATTAAAGTTATTGAATACCCTAATCTATTCCATTGTTGATGGGATGGTAAAAGTCAATAAGGAAACTCTTTTTGACATCACAATTTGTCTACAAATCCACAAGAAAACATTGAATTTTTGCAGTTGGAGTCTCAGCTTCAGCGAGATGAGTTACAACAAAAAAGACATCCTTTTAAAATTGGTTTTGTTATGAAAATTCCCCTATTTCACTTTGAAATAAGATCCTATCAGAAACCAGAAAATCATCAAGTCAATAATGTTGAGGTTGATTCAGATCAACTGCTCATTTTAGAAGAAGATTTAAATATAGGTGTGGAAATTCATTTTACACTTCCAAGGCAATCATCAGAACTTGGGAAGAGCTTGTCAATAGCAAGAAAAAAATAGGTCTTGGATATGATAAGGAGGTGTCCTTTCATATTCCAGATTACTCAAAGCCCATCTAGTTTCAGAGCGTTGGATGTCTTCATGACAACTCACCTTTAGTTGTTCTAGATTCTAGTCCTCTTCCACAACAGCCACAACATATTGTTAAATGCCAACATTGTGACATAGTTGGCCATATGAAATAGCATTGTTTTGATCTTTATCCATGTGATCATAATCATAAAACTACTCATTCTTCAAACATATGCTTGAAAAAAAGCCTTGTGGAAGAACAAAGATTCATGATCTTGGATTAATCACTTCTTGGCAATGGGCTTCAACTTCCAAGAAGATATTTCGGTCATATTTTAGAACTTGTTCTAGAGTATTGAATAGTTTTGCAGTTGATTTTTCTCCATCTTCTCACCTTGTATATGACAGGGGGGAAGTGATGGTCATAATCAAGCGTCAAAGTCACATGAAGCGAGCCTAAGCCACAACCTGCCATACTAAATTTAGAGTTGTATCCAGAGATAAAGATGTGCTTGAGCATGCCTTTGGTTGGTGGTTAGCCTTAAACCATCTATCAAGGTTTGAGACCTCCCTTTTCAGGTTGAGCTTATCCCTCTTCAAATAATTGGGGACACTTCCTCTAGCAAAAGACTTCAGCTTCTTGCCAATTCTGGAAGAGTTCCTGGAATTGCATTAATAATTCCAGAGTTGTTGGTCATCCTTAAACCACCACAAGTTGTAGACCTCTCTTTTCTAGGTTGAAGGTCTCCCTCTCCAAATCATTATGGACACTTCCTCTAGCAGAATATTTCAACTTTTTGCAATATTTGGAAGAGTTCCAGGAGCTGCACTAAGCATTCCAATGTTGGTGGTCATCCTTAAACAACCCCCTTATACCAGCATTTCAGAGGGTACATTCAACCTAGTGCTGCCATGCATATTTTTCACATTGTTTATTACAACTCTCTTCTTGGACTCATACATACCCCTTCAGATTAAGGGGGGGGGGGATGTTGAACACCTAATCCACTAAGGGTTAAGGTCTGGAAGTTGGGCAATCAAAAGGAATCCAATATACGTTGGAAGATGAATCCAACAGTCACAAGAATGTATTGTAAATGTACATCTATGCTAATAGTAAATGAATTTCACTATTTTATCACTCATGTCTGCTCACATTCCATGTGTGTCCAACACATATATATTATATATAAATGTTAATATCATGCTTATAATTTGTAACGAGAATAACTTTCTCGCATGAAAAAGAGTTATTCTTTCTAATCATATATTCTTTAACACCAACCAATATTGTATTGTATGCTCTTACTTTATCATGGAATCTAAACTTCATATAAATAGTATACAATTGTATTATTTTTTGTTATAAGTTACAATAATAACATTCTAGACATTTCTTTTTCCTACTTTTCCATTTATTTTAACCACTGAACTATAGAAAAATAAATATAACTTCTTCTTTGCCCGTTTACTTTCAGAAATCAAAATTTTCTACAATATCTTTTATTCATTACACATAAAATGTTAAGTAGTTTTGAAAAAAAGAATAATACTAAACAAATTTCTTCTATGAAAAAATAAATAATCAATACAAGTAGAAACACCAAATTGAACAAATATCTGGGAAATTGATAGCTAAATACTTGGCTCTTCCCAAATGTGACTCAACAAATTGCTTGTAGCCCAAGCAACTAGGCCTACAATTCTTCTTTTGTTTGTTAATTCTTGCTTCTCTTTAGTCTCTCCAATTGTTAGGAAACTAGAAAAGATAGATCAATGCCTTAGAATTCAGCCTCTTCGAGGGGGCAACCTCCTTTACATTACACAAATGAAAATTCTTGGATGATACAAATGACAAGACCTCCTTTCTATTTATAGGAGTCTAAGGGGTCATAATATAATCAGAGACAACATAACAATAATAATATAAGGGCACAATAATAACAATAGTGGGCTTCTATGGGACACAATAATAACAATATGGGGACTACATGGGCACAACAATATAATAACGGGGCTATATTAATAACAATAAGGTGTTACACTAGTAGTATAGGGACCTAACATGCCCCTCTCCTTCAAAAAGTGTTGTCCTCAATGCTTGAGTAATTCTTGATTCTTCTGTATAAAATCCTTGTCCTCCCATGTGGAATATTCAGCGAGTAAGTTCTTCCACTTGATGAGATACTCTGAAATTGATCAATTTCGTAGTTGTCGGGTTCTTGATTCTGTGACCGCTCTAGGCTCCAATATGATTTTTCCTTCCTCGTCAAGTGGCCACACTTCTTCGTCCTTTTTCCATTCATCCCTTGCTTTATTTATCCAATTTGGTTGGATAATAGAAATAGCACAAAACAATGCTTGCACATCCTCATCCTTTCTTGAGAGTGCATCTGCAACAATGTTTTGCTTCCCTTTTTCTTAGATGATTTCAAAGTCATAACCTAACATATTTGTGACTTTTTTTTGTTCTTCTAAAGATAATCTTTGTTCTAGAAAGTATTTAAGACTATCATGATCCATTTTTATCTTGAAGTGTCTTCCCATTAGGTAAGGTCGCCATTTCTTAAGTGCATGTAGTATCGCCAAGATTTCCTTCTCATAAATAGCTTGCTTGAGATGTAGCCGTAAAAATACACAATTGCCTACATAAAAACTTCTTTCAGTGCGATGTTGATCTACCTATTGTTTCATTCGATTCTGCACCAAAGTTTCGTTATCCTTTAAAAGTTGGAGAACTTGTTGTTGATGCTCGATGTGATATTTCATTGCTTGAATCTTTTTCTTCTTGATATGTCCTTCTATCTTGAGAGTTTGAGGAGTGGTAATTCCCTCCAATGCATTACAAGATATGGTCAGATTCATTTCTTGATGCTTGAAGTGATCTTTCACTTCTTAAAAACATTTTTCTTCTTGATATGTCCTTTTATCTTGAAAGTTTGAGGAGTGGTAATTCTAGCCAATGCATTACAAGATATGGTCATATTCATTTCTTCTTCTTATGTATCTTCACTTCTTGACCTTTTTAATTCTGGATATGTCCTTCTATCTGAAGAGTTTGAGGAGTGGTAATCTCCCAATGATTTACAAAGATATGGTCAGATTTCACTTCTTTTCTCTAGGGTTGGTTCCTAGTGTATATCCTTTTCTTTTGATGTTTCTTGATCCTTTTCTTCCTCCTCTTCACAATCAATGTAAAATAATTGCTTCTCAACACACTTATGACCTTTAATGTATTTGTTATCACAATTGTAACAAACCCCTTTTGCTCTTTTTTCTTCCAATTGTTGTGGTGTCAACCTTGTAGGTTGTGGAAGGCTAGGAGAAACAACACTTCCATATTTGTAGCTACGAGGGGTAGACTTCCTTGTTTCCATAATTTTGCTTTCCACTTTTCTTGCCGACCTGAATTCCATCTCCAATGAATTAGGTTCCCAAAGACGAACCTCATGTTGAATGTTATCCTTTAAAGTCCCTATGGAGACATCAATCCTCTGCTTCTCTGGAATATCATTTTCCCTTATATTCAATTTTTGAAAGTCCTCACTGTGCTCTACCATTGAACACTTTTGTTTGAGATTTATAAATTGGCTAAAGAAGGTGTTTCTCTCAGTATCCTCATAATGTGCTATCATTTCCTCCGTGGAAATTGACCACATGACAAGTGGTTTACGAGAAGAAAGCCCTTTATGCCATAAAAATTGATTCGGTTCTGAATAATTAGATGCAATATGTACCTTCTGTAACAGTGGTACACCATGTAGATCAAAATATTTCTCCATCTGTAGTATCCAATTTACAGGATCCTTGTCATCAAACTTCCTCATCTCATTTTTTCTTGATTTTAGGAGCTCGGTCTTGAAACGACTATGACTCTATAATTTCGGATCTTTATGTTCTAAAATTTAGGCCTGTAATAGCCCTCTGAGTCCTCTTTCGAACTACGCAAGTTTTTAGCAATTAGATTCCCGAAGAAATATTTATCCTCAATATCCCGCAATGACCTAATTATAGACTAGTTCAATAGAGTGAACTTGTACGACGCGCCGCGTGTCACTATTTCAGCCTTAGGTTCTGAAACTTATACCCAAACAAAACACAGTTCGTCCTGTTTCTGTAACTTCTTACAAAATTTCAATCTAATGCTCAGAGAGAAAGTTAGGACGATTTTCCCAAGGTCACATGTTTAAGATGTAATTCGGGAGTCTGCAAAAATACTAACTTCCTCAGATCATATATCTGAAAATATAGCAAGGAAAGATACAAAATTTTGTCTTGAGGTTCACAATGATTGCTTCTCAAATAGGTTTTCTTTTTAGCTTCTGAAAATTCATAGCGAAAATGGTATATTGAAAATTCCATGATGACCTGTTTTAGATGAAATTCTAGAGCCTGCAAAAATCCTAACTTCCTCAGATCATATCTCTGAAAGTATAGCGAGACAAGATCTACAATTTGAACACGAGTTTCAACGCGATTTCATCTCAAATGGTTTTTTTTTTTTTCGCTTCTGAAACGTCGCAGAAAAAGAGTTATAGCGAAAATGCCATGATGGCCTGTTTGGAGCAGCGAAACCCTAGAATCCAAAGCTCTAATACCAAATGTTAGGAAACCAACTCACAAAAAGATGGAAAGGATAGATCAATGCCTTAGAATTTAGCCTCTTCGAGGGGGAAGCCTCCTTTACATTACACAAATGACAATACTTGGATGATGCAAATGACAAGACCTCCTTTCTATATATAGGAGTTTAAGGGGTCATAATATCAGAGCTGACATAACAATAATAATGTAAGGGCACAATAATAACAATAGTGGGCTTCTATGGGGCACAATAATAACAATATGGGGACTACATGGGCACAACAATATAATAAGGGGGTTGTATTAATAACAAAAAGGGTTACACTAGTAGTATAGGGACCTAACATGTCTTCTCTAAAAATAATGAGACAAAAGCAAGTAAAAACATAGATATTATCTATATACCACTCTTTTGGTGGTTAATAACTGCCTCCACCTTATCAATAGGTGGTAGGTAGTTATTCGCTCCTTAATGAGCTTTTATTTCCCACTCTTGACGACAATTTCCTGACTTCTAGGAAACTTTTAATTGGCCAATATCATAATTTCTTAATTAAATCTAATCACCCAAATTAGATGCCTAGGACTTATTGATGGATAATAATAGTAATAATAATAACTTTTTCATAATTAAATTGCAACCTTTTTCTCTTTCAACCATATATACTCAACCATTTAATCCCCATGTTTTACTTATTCAAAAAATAAAACATAATTACAACTTTACAACCAGCTATCATCAGTAACAATTATTGATAAATAAAATATTCATTTGTCTTTCATTGTAGCATACTAAATAAAAAAAATAAATCTATGCACATTTAAATACAATCAAATCATTAAGCTAAGGGATATCATAGGTGACCTATATAGAAAATAAATCTAATATACAAAGAACATCTCAAGCCCAAATATGATCATATGCAATAATATGATGTCATATATAAAAAATGAGTCTTATTGGTCACTCATTGACCACTTCCACCCTCACCACCATCATTTGGATCCTAGAAGTTTATCTTTCTCTTCTTACTAGAAGAATGAGCTTGAATTTTATTCTTTTGGGGCATGCTCCATTTCTTTGGATATGGACAAAGAAACAATATTCTCATGACACTGCACAATGTGTAGTTCCTGTCTCCCAGGACTGTTTCTCTACGCAGTTCCTGTGCTCAAGCTCTGATCTTGGCCTCTAGAATTGTGCAATCATTCTTCCCATACTGGATTTCATTGCATTCTACACAATCACAAGCCTCAAGCTCATCCCCTAAGCTTATGAACTATGCAATTGCGCAGTATCCCTACCTCTTGTGCCTCCCATAATAGCGCAGTGTGTCCTCTCAAGCTCATCCCCTCATCCTGTCTCATTGGCTCTCAAAATTGCACAATCTTGTCCTTCAATCTTGCCTAAGTTGTGCACTGCGCAGTCATAGAGCTCAAGCCTCACCCCTGACTGTTGGAACTGTGCATTGCGCAGTCACTGAGCCCTCTCTCCCAACCTGTCACTTTGTCCTGGCTCAGTTAATTGATCAAAATGCACTATCATAGGCTAAGGGGTTTTCGAACTGATGTCGTCTCATCATGAGTGAGTTGTATAAATAGGTACTCTATCACACAATGGAAAGATGATGAAGATGGAGGTGAAGGAAATAAGCTTGCCGAAATACACACTTGTAGATGAACACACAAGCTAATCAATTAAGAAAAGAAAAAGGGACATCAATTTGTGATCACAACTCAAGACTTAAGATCATTGAAGATTCCTTGTCACCAAGTCATATGGAGGTGAAAAGAAGAAGCAAACACTCAAAACTCAGTAGTAGAAATGGCTTGACATTTCCACGTCATCATGTAGTCCATGTCAGTAGTGTCACGTCATGAGTAGTCACATCGCACATCTTGTGGCCAAAAATGTAACATATGCTTCAGAAATTTATCGTAAAGTGAAATTCCAAAGGACATGTGTGGAATACAAAGCGTCATGTAGAGTTGAAAAGTCATAGGAAGTCAAACAATCATGAGGGTATTCAAAGAGTCACAACGAAGGGGAAGCATCACCCCTTTCTTATATATAGTCCCTTATTATATGTGAAAAGGACTTTTCACCTTGGTTCTTCCCACAAAGCATTAGAGAGATAAAGTAGTTCTTTGGGGAGCAAGTAGTGGCTCCAATGCTCCACTACTCGAGCTAGTGATGTAAATTGTAAATATGTGTCTTGGAAATTTTACTTAATAACATAAGCCTTCAAGGCCAACACCTTCTTCATGCATGGATTATAATTGTTTGTAAGAATATTCTTCGAATGTTTCTACTTCAAGTTTGATTTCACATGTGTTAAGATGGCTGAACTATTTTAGTTGTTTTAGTACTTATCTAATTGAGAATGTGTTTTAATGGTTATTATTGTTGTCCCATCCTTGTGGACTATTATGAAATCTATTAGATAGACATTTCTTCATTTGTTGGTTGTAATGACCATCACATCCTCTATGGACTATTATGCTGGACGTTAGATGCATCCTTCGAGTTCATGTGTGTATCTTGTTGGGTGTTACTACTACCTCTCTCTTAAAGGCTCACTTTTATCCTCTCTCCATAGTAGATTAACCTTGACACATTTATACCAGAACACTCACCAGGAACACCTTGTTACTTTTCGAAGGCACCATTGCATCCTTCTCTGTTTCTGATAGTTAGAGCCAAGGAAAATATTTAAAGATTCGAAAAATGGGCCTTTATACTAGATGGGACTCCTACACCAAATGGTGTGAGGTATAATTGGTACTTCATGTTGGGGATATCTCCTGAATGTTGGCGAGTCTAGCACCATCAACATTTCTGGTGCTAGAAGGAAGGCAACTAGACTTTTATGGCTGATAACCCCACTGACCCCATTCTTACTTCCTCTGGTCAAGGCAGTAACATTCCTAACAACTCCCCTACACGTATTCCTAAATTTGGTAATTCTTCTCAGCCCGAGACTGCATAGCCTTATGAACTCACATACGAACAACTCCGGGACATACACCCCATCACTGAAAATTTTGCAAGAGCTATTGGATTGATACCTAGAATAGAAACTCTTCCATATTTTCCAAAGAAGAACCAAACCACCCCTACTGGGATAGTGGTTTCAAAAGTTGAAGAGTTGGTTCTCGCCACCCTTAAAGTGTTAGCAAACTCTAAAGAAAACATAGAAAAACTAGAACAATCTCCAACCTTCAATGGTGGTGACGGTGATAACATAGGGCTCTCAGATGATACTTTCTATGGGTTAGGCGGAGAAGAAGAAGACCAATCCGATTCTACAGAAGAAGCGGAAGGAAACAAAGAAGACATGATAGACCAAGATCTGTATTGGATGTCTCAATGCCCACTTGCACTACCATGTTTGTTACACAAGATTCCAAGGCATCCATAAAATATCTTAACAAAGTATGGCCCTGACAGAGCAGTAAAGGCGAAGGATCATCTAGACAACTTCTACCTACATCTGCAAACACTTGAGGTACATTATGATGATGTTGCATGTATAATGTTTCCGTGTACCATAAATGGTAGAGAAGTTGTGTTGTATCATAGTCTTCCATCCAGAACTAGAGGGGTTTTAAGAAAATTTTCCTTGACAAATTTGTTGATGACAAGACCCTCGCCATGTTATTGAAAGAGTTGGGTAGTCTCAAGATGGATCAAAAGGAAAAAGTGAAAGATTTCAATGAGTGGTTTAACCGTATTCTGAATAAGTTCTCAGCAAACACTAAATCTCATGAATCCATCATCATTGATTATTACACTTTTACCTTACCAGTCAGCATTGCATAGTTTGTAAAGAGAACTATGAAACAAACTTTGACAAAAAATTATGAAGAGAAAATCAAGGTTGAAAAAGACTTAGGCGTGATTGGAGTCATTGTAGATGATGAACCAACCAAAGACTCCAAGGAAATGGGTAAAAGGTCATATGTCTCTATGAGCAAGGCTAAAGAGAAAGAAATTATTGATATTTAGAGCTTGACCCATACTTTCAAGACTCTGTCGAATGAGTTGGCAGAACTGAAACAAAGGTCAAGCAAGACCACTATTAGCCGCAAGCCTCCTAAGTCCAACCTATTTATAAGGACTGAAAATTTTGGCAATAGCACCAACCAATCAACTAAGTCTTCATAGAGATCAAATGTTGTATTGAATATTGAAATCATGGGCGTAGACCAATATTGTTCATATCATCAAGAATATCATTCCGAAAAAACATGCCCACAATGGAATCATGCCTTGAGAATTCTTGATAATCATCTTGTTTATGCGGTAATCCCTAAGGAGTAGACCGATGTTGCAAAAGAAAAAGCATAAGTTGTTGTAGTTGAAGAGACTCTGAGTATGGGGCACACAATAAACATGTTCAATTGCATACCCACAACCTAAAAGCATACGACCGACAAACAACCTCAAGTGATGGTCCGAGCTAGAAGCAAACCAACCAGTGCAATTTGAGAAGCCAAGGGTTGGCCACTGGACCAGAGTTGACGAAGCAGAAAATAAAATAAAATCTATTAAGAAAGATCAATCCACCTGTCATGTCAGCACATAACACTCAAATCAAGTATGCTAATGCAATTACAATGAAAAGTTCTTCCCTAGGTATTAAGAGTAAGACCAACATTCCAAAAGTCACAAACCAAGTCACGCCCCTTGACACTTTGACAATCCTTCCCGTTGTATATCACAACATAGTTGGTGACATGAATAAGGTTCGTGTGAACATATCAATGTTTGAACTAAAAAATATCACGAGCCAGCGGGACATCCTTTTATGTGCACTTCGGTAGTCCACCGCAGGTAATGATTCTTCTTCTGACAAGGGATCTGGTGCATCCTCTGGTTCCCTCAAATGTGTACTTATTGCTCTAACCTTGGATGCAAATACACTCTGCCCTCCTTTTCTGTTAACTTATGAAATCTTGAATTTCAATGTACCCAATTGCTTGGTTGATTCTGGTGCATCGGTGAACGTAATGTCATTATCTGTCGCTAAGAAAAAAATTGCAAAATGGGACAAAACAAATGCACAAATAACTCAGCTAGACAAAACTCTTGTCCATGTAGTTGGTGAACTCAGAGATGTGATTATTTGTTTATCATCCAATGATAAAGTCCACCAATGTATCAACACAGTGATTGTGCAAATTCCAGAAGCATATGGAGTGTTGCTCAATAGATATTGGACCAACAAGCTACAATAGTACTTTGCTACGGACTGGTCACATTTATGGCTTCTATATAAGTTAAGAAATAATCATATTCATGTGAATTCAGAGAGATACAAGAAACATACACTCACTCCCTTGAATGGATAGAATGAACCTGTGGCTTTCACATAACTTATCTTTGGCATTTTCTTCCTAGAAACCCAAATGGGGTGTTATATTGCACAAACATCCTCAGCCCCACTAGATAAACAGCTGGAGCTCCTTCCTATTTCAACTGGTGAAAATCATAATTTGTACAGTTAGTGATAGTAATGATATTACTAGTGTAGTTCCCAGACCTTGTACATATGATATGTGGAATTTGTACTTTGATGGTTCCAAAACACAAGAGGGCTCTGGATCTCGTTGTGTTTCAATAGAACCACTATAGAGAAAACATACGATCTCTAGTGACTTGGAATTTGAGTGCATGAACAACATTGCAAAATATGAGGCACTTATCTTGGGTTTTCAAAGAGCCATTGACCTCAACATTGCCATCCTAAATGAAGTAGGTGACTCAGAAATTGTGGTGTGACAGGGACCAGATACCATACATTGTGTGTCACCTCTTCTTAAAAGCTATCAAAAAGATGTATGGCATTTAATTTCACGATTCAAAGATTTTAATATTATTTTTGTTCCTATAATGCATAACGCAAGTGAAAATGCATTGGAAAATGTTACTACTAGGTTGTCACTGTTAAGGGGAAGTTTTTCTGTTGAAATTCTTTATAATGCATCCATACCTAATAATATCGTTAATTTACACGTTTTCAATTATGAACAACATATACTGCAATTCATGATAAATGTTGATGTTTTCAAGGATGCAATAATTGATGAAGATGAGCATGAAAGGACATTGAAATATGCATCTAGCTCAAGCAAAGGAAATCTCATGGCAAAAGACATGGTATCACTGGAAAAGATGTATGACCTACAAAACCGCTTATGGGGACCTATTAATGCTAAAACCCATAGTTCCGTGTTGTCACACAAGCAGTTCAGTTTGGGAAAGGAAAAGGATCCAAAATTTTTCAATCTTGGTACTTGTTGTACACCAAAAGAGAGCCAATCCTTTATCTGCTTGTTCAGGCAATACCGAGATGTATTTGCGTGGACGTACGAAGAGCTGAAAACTTATGACATGCGAATTATCCAACATGTGATTCCGATAAAAGAAGGGGCCAAGCTAGTTCAACAAAATCTATGGAAGGTAAATCCGACACTTGAACCCCTCATTCAAAAGGAGTTAAGGAAATTGTTATATTCTTGGATAATATACAAAGTGTGACACTCCACCTAGGTATTAAACTTGGTCTTGGTAAGAAAGAAGTCTAGGGAAATCCATTTATGTGTTGATTTCCTAAATCTTAACCGTTAACCATGCCTAAAACAAAGATAATTACCCTACACTATCTATGGAGCAGATATTGAAAACAATATAGGGGTCATAAATTTTTTCTCTCTTGGATGGATATTCAGGATACAACCAGGTTCTGGTGTCAAAGCCTGATAAACTTAAAACAACCTTTCACATGAAGTGGGGCACGTTCAAATTCAAGTGAATGTCATTTTGGTTGATTAACTTTGGTGCTACATTTCAACGTACCATGGAAATCACATTAATGGATTCATTGGAAAGAGTGCAATGGTCTATCTTGATGTTTTTACAGCGTTTTCCAAATTGAGATCAGATCACATACGCCACTTGAAGAAAATTCTCGAGTGATGTCGTAAGAACTGGATATCTCTTAATCCCAAGAAGAGTATCTTTGCAGTGTCTGAGGGTATCCTCTTAGGCCACATCATTTCTAAGGGTGGGATTAAAGTGGACTTGTAGAGGGTCAAAGCAATCACACAGATTCCCTTCCCAGTGAATAAAAAAGTTATGCAGTCCTTTCTGGGGAAAATTAATTTCCTTCGCAAGTTCATTTCTGATTACGCTCAAATTGTTAAACCAATACAGGATATGATAAAGAAAGATGTAGTATACATATGGGATAGAAGGGAAAAGGATGTGTTTTCCCATATCAAACAAGATATCACACAAGCACTTACATTATAAACCCAGACTTTAGTACATATTTTTTTCTCTACACCTTTGCTTCTGAAACTTCTCTTGTCATTGTGCTCACACAAAAGGATGACCAAAATAATGAGTGGCCTATATATTTCATGAGTGTTAGTCTTCAAGGACCTTAACTCAATTATCCCACCCTTGAAAAGTAATATTATGCAGTATACAAGGTTGTGAAGCATTTTCAGCCCTATCTTCTAAAAAATCATTGTATTATCTTTGTTCCCCACCCAGTAGTCAGATCACTGTTTGTACAACAAGAGTTGGGTGAGAGGAGAGTGAAATGGATGACTGGTCTATAGGAATATGACTTAGAATTCAAACCAGTTTACACAATCAAGGGCCACAGTCTATGTCAACTAACATCAGAAGAAGTGGACGTAAAGGAAGAAGAAGATCTCTCAGGTTGGGAGCAAGAAATCAAAATATACAATGTTGAGAGATCTTCCTCCACTACTGTCATTAACTCTTGGTACACGGATGTGCACCAATACCTTGAGAACAACAATGATCCCTCCCATCTATCCACATGGACAAACATGGCACTCAGACTCAAATCATTATCTTACCAACTGGTGCATATGGTGCTTTTCAGAAAGCACCATAATGGAGTATTTCTCAGGTGTTTAGAAGCACATGATTCAAAGAAAGTACTCAGTGATCTCCACGACGGACCAGCCAGGGGACATTTTGTGGTTAAAAAAACAATTCATAAAGTCATGTAGGTTGACTTTTACTTGCCTACATTATTCAAATATGCTCGTGTTTATGCCCAGAAGTGTTCGATTTTTCACAGGTGTGCCAATAGAAACAAGAAGTCAGTCACCCCATTACAACCCATTGGAGTGGAATAACCTTTTAAACATTGGGGCTTGGATATTATTGGAGAAATATTTCTGCATTGATTGAAGTAGCACTATTATATTCTCACTGCTACATATTATTTCACATAGTGGCCAGAAGTCATTCTTCTCAAACAAGTGAATGATTAGGAAGTCATAAATTTCCTTCAGCAGAACATTATTTCTAGGTTCAACATTCCTACTTCACTTGTTTTTGAGAATAAATCATACTTTTCATGATTAATAATTTATGATTTTCCATTGGAAAATGGTATTATATTGAAACATTTAGCTAATTATTATCTGCAAGGTAATGGTCTTGATGAATACACAAATAAGAACCTAATTCACGTCATCAAAAAGACCATATTCTCTGAGCAACAAAATGGGCACTTTGCTTTGGTAAATGATTTATGGGTTGACCGAGTCACACCAAGGCCCTCTTTGAACACTTCCCCTTACTTCCTAGTATATGGAAAAGAAGCCATCTTCTCGCCCAACATCTACTTGTTTGCATACAAACTTTCGCAATAATCCCAAGGCAATCCATGCTTATTAATTCAACGTAGGATGGAAACCCTTCACAAATTATAGGAAGAAAAGTTGAAAGCAAAAGAAAATATTTCACTTCATCAGAATCATATGAAGAGGTGCTTTGACAAGAAGTCTACATGGAAGAACAAGTTCAGTGTGGGTAACTTAGCCTTGAAGTGGGACAAAGCCCACGAGGACAAGGGCAGAAACACTAATTTTCAGTCCCTGTGGATTGGGCCATTCATTGTCCAAGAAAATCTTGGCCAACACATTTATCATATTCAATCACTTGGAAGGAAGATTGACTATCTCCCTGTCACTGGCAAAGAATTAAAACACTACTTCGAATGAAGATCTATTGTTGTGCCCTACACTACATACATAGTCTTTTCTTTCTTGTTTGTTTGAATTTTGTTTTGTTTTCGTCGTGTCAATAAGTGTTGTGCATGAACACATTGTGGATTATTATTATGCATGTGGCCAAACTCTAAAGAGTCTAGTGACACTTCAACATTTGGCTAACCTTTTGTCTATCTTCCTTGTGTTGGTTATATCTTTTGGCCAATGAAGTTCCGACAAAAGATACGATCTGTCCGTAAGGAGAGTTTTGGTCCAACCATGAACCTGTTTCTATTCGAGAAACCTTATGCCCATAATCAGTTTTGTGTTCTAGTGTTTTGATGCTTATCCAATCAGTAGAAGAGGATAAGGGGAAAAAAATCTAAATGAACAAACTTAAATCAGAGGTCTCTATATGATTCTCTGAAGGAACAACCTCTTCTTCTCTCAATAAGTCGGGATCCCTCTTCTGCCACAAAATAAATAAGTGTCGATGCACAATCATATTTAAAATAAATAAATAAATGAAAAATAAGAGAAATGCTTCCTCCATAGAGAGGTGAAGCATGCAACTCCGTCGGGGTACTATCGAGGTTCGCTGGCCGTAGAAAAATGTTTGTGCTCCTACATGACTCCACTAGGGTATTGTCTAGGCTTGCAGGCAACAGAGCAACAGTAGAGATGAAAAATTATACTATGAAAATGTTAAGCTCATGAGATACACTACCCTTCCCAACTTGAAACATTGTGATATCATTGAACCTTATGTTGTGTTCAACCAAGAAGGCATAAAGGGGACCATGTCTATTTATGGGATAAGTGGGAAGAACAAAGTAACCTTCACGATGAATCAATACTCCATGAAGAACTAAGGCCCTGCACAAAAGAATTTAACCGAGATAGAGAAGTTGTAATTCTACCAATCTGTGGCTAAGGGTTTTAGTTGCTACAACACCCTACAAAATTTTGTATTGCACTCAATTTCGGAGCCTTCCTTGGTCTTGCATACTGTTGTCACAAACACCTAAAATCATTTAATGATATTTATTGAAGTAGTTTGATCCATTTTGCAAGTTGGGTTAACTGTCTAATTTCAGCAATATTTGGTGGTCACACGATTGTAAAATCATATTCTAATGGTTTCAATGGCCTATCTATGTGTATGTGAGTTTTTCTAACTATGTAAGCATTTGTCACACTCATTCACTTTTTTTCAGCACTGTCGCACAAGTGTCGTCATGGTCGTCCCAAAGTCTATCTTAAGTGTCACACTTGTCATAATGGTGATAAAGTGGTCACATAGAGGGAAATACATTGTTCTTGTGTCTTGGGTTATCTATGTTGTTATGTCATCAAGTATTCTAAGTGTGAGATCACAGTCGATCTTATCACCGTTCATATCAGTGTAGCCGATCATCTTACACTTACTCATTTTTTAGAAGGATTCCCGACTAAGGAACTTGGCATCACCCGACCTCACTGAAATGCACATTATGCAGTTCCAACCCTCTAGCTGAGACATTTCCCCTTGACATTGCACAATTTGTAGTTCCTGCCTCCCAGGATTGTTGCACTACGTAGTTACTGTGGTCAAGCTTCAGCCTTGGCCTCTAGAATTACACAATCATTCCTCCCAGCTCGACTTTCACTATGCACTGTGCAATCACAAGCCTCAAGCTCATCCCCTTAGCCTCTAAACTGCACAATTACATAGTAGCCCTGCCTCCTGTTCCTCCCAAAACTACACACTTTGTTCTCTCAAGCTCATCCACTTAGCGTGTCCCATTGGCTCTCAAAATTACATAGTTTTGTCCTTCAGTCTTGCCTGAACTACACACTGTGCAGTCTCAGAGCTCAAGCCTCACCCATGATTGTTGGAACTGTGCATTGCATAGTAACTGAGCCCTCTCTCCCAACTTGTCACCTAGTTACGACTTAGTTAATGGATCAAAATGCATTATCTTAGGCTAGGAGGTTTTCAGACAAATGTCGTCTTGTCATGAGTGAATTGCATATAGAGGTATCCTATTACAACATAGAAAGATGATGAAGAAGGAGATGAAGGAGGAAAGCTTGTTGAAAGACACACTTGTAACTGAACACACAAGCTAATGAATTAAGGAAAGAATTAGAGAGATATGTTGGTTCTTTGGGGAGCAAGGAGTGGTTCCAATACTTCAATATTGGAGCTAGTGATGTACATTGTAAACATGTGTCTTGGAAATTTTACTAATAACACAAGCCTTTAAGGCCAACACATTCTTCCTGCATGGATTATGAATGTTTGTAAGATTATTCTATGGATGTGTGTACTTCATGTTTGCTTTCACATGTGCTAAGATAGTTAAACTATTTCAGTTGTTTAGTACTTATCTTATTGAGAATGTGTTGTAATGGTTGTTATTGTTGTCCCATTCTTGTGGACTATTCTACAGAATATTAGACAAACCTTTCTTCATTTATTGGTTGTAGCGATTGTTGCATCCTTTGTGGATTATTCCGCTAGATGTTAGATGGATCCTTCCGGATCACGTGTGTCTCTTCTTGGATGGTACTACTACCTCGCTCTTGGAGGCTCACTTTTCTCCTCTCTTCACGGTAGAAGAAACTTGACACGTTTACAACTGAACATTCAGCAGGAACACCTTATTTATTTTCAAAGGTACCATTATGTCCCTCTCTCTTGCAGACAGTTAGAGCCAAGTCAAATCTTTAAGGATTCAACAACTAGGTCTTTATACCGGAGGGGACTCCTACACCAAATGGTGTGAGGTATAATTGGGACTTGATATCGAGGAGATCCCCTGAATGTTGGCAAGTTTAGTACCGTCAACAAGGGGATAATTGGTGGTTGAATATTGCATGGTGGTGAATGATGCGAAAGGAGAAGAGAAGAGAATTGAGAAAATGGAGGAACTTGCATACACATTTATAATATTTCAAATAACAGAACAAAATAAAATAATGAAATAAACATTTAATCAAAATCCAATTTGACACATGATGCAGAGAACATATATTCACCCTGGTGTCACCACAATTTATAAAAACATTAAATGAACACTACCATTATACTTGAACAAAAAGAATCTATATTATGGACTAAAAATACATGAAAACTTTAATTGAAAGATAATTTTAATTCACCATGCCTAACTATGTAGTACACTAAATGACCATGTGCCATTGATTACAACATTGGTGGCCCAAACTAGCATCAATGCATTAATAGGGATGGGTTGTGTCACGCCCCTACACTTGCAGTAGTCTTTCAACCGCTTATAGCGAGGTGCGGCACTACCAATCGTTTTCTTTTCACCAATACTTACGATTTTAGACTACGCCTGATATTACATACTTAGTTTTATTTTCGTTACCAAGTATTATTATGTTTCCTTTACACCAATTAATACCCATACACATTCATTATCAACAGCATTATACAAGAGAAATGCACAACAGTATAAAGGGAGGGGAAACTTCCTGCAATATGAGTCTGCCCGATTCAATATATTATACAAATTTTCCACTTTTACAAAGTATAGGCTAAGTCCTTGGGAAACCCCAAATTTATACTTAGCCAAATTTCCAACTTCGGCAAACTTGGTTGCCCAGCTCGTTGGCACTTCCGCACGGTCACCGCACGACTCACCAATCCTTCGTTCACCTCGTCGCACGTCTTCACCCGGCTCGCTCTCCGTTTGGTCAGCAAATGCCCAAACCGTGTATACTTTCCCACACACAGTCCCGCTTGCCAACCCTTTGACAAACGCCCAAATCGTATGAAACAGCGTGTAATACCACCTGCCCAACTCTACGACCTCTGATTCCAAACTTCTTTTCCACCATTTCGTCGTGCATGGCGCGCCTTCACCCGGTCGCCCATCCGCATGCCCTCACCGTGTCAACCAACTCCCGTCCATGCACAGCGCGCCCTACCTGAGTCGTCCGTTCAGCACTTTGGTTCAACCATTCAGCGGACGCCCTACTTGGGTCACCTGTCGTGCACGCCTGCACGGACGCCCTCACCCGGCCGCCCGTCGTGCACATCTACCCGCGCCCTCACCTAGTAACCAAGACAACGTACTACTTCCGTCTGGCGTCGCCCAAGAACGAGTGCATTACCAATTTTCGCCTTTTCTCCTTTACCGTTGCGGCTACACCAAGTCTTGCGTACTCCTTCTTGTTGGATGAGTGATGAGCGATGGTGAAAATGCCTCCAACACATCTCCAATATATATGAGTCGTAAGGAAAGGTCGTGGTTGCCTAGCCAACCTGCCCATGCCCTTAACGTCGTCGCAAATGTGAGTCAGCCATCCTCTAAATGCGTTCATCCTCCGTTGGCTTCACATGTTTATTGGTCGACCTCCATAACTCCTAAACCATGCTTCTACGCATATAATTAGCTCTCCCTCCTCCATTATGCGTATAACACTCCATCGCATATCAAGGGAGCTCGCACTTCATTCAACCTGCTGCTTGTTCAGCCTTCCAACCACGCGCCCTCTCCATCCGGTCGCGGTCACACCTCGGCGGAAATGTAGGTCCTTACATCCTCCTCCACCTGAATTCATTGTCGTCCTCGACAACATATCATCCTGGTAGCCATCCACCAAGATCATCAACAACTGTCTCATCCATGATGTCCACTCCTCCACATACTACAAATATCTCTGCAACATATGTAGAACCACTGCCTTCATCATGTCTCGTCTTGGTAACTATCTGTCACCAAGATCGCCATACCAAGGTATACACCCCATCGGTATGTCATACATCGAAAATCATCTCAATCCATTATCATCAACCACCCTGTCACAATATCCACATGTTGCTCCCCATCGTGGAAGGCTGGTCCCCCCATCTCAAGCCACATGCTTCCTGCAACCTCTCGTGTCGACCTCATCATGTGTCGTCATCATGTGAACTGCTGCTATGATACTCCAACACAATGCTAACACATCTATGTTGTTTCATCATGCCGACCCAATGCTAACACGCATCTGTACACTGAGCTCCCCCATGTTTGAACTAGTTGGGTAGCTAATCTAACTGTCACGCTCAATCCATGAGAATGCACATCCTCATGCCACCATCAGTCGTTTCTCAGAACATCCTGTCACATCCTGAACTCGATCAAGAATCCATCTCCATATAAGTGTAAACCATGCTCAGGTCCATGAAGTAGTCCTCATCTCATCTGCAACATGTTGTCCATGATGTCTGGTACTAATGTGCTGCACGAAATCAGTCACATCCACCCCAACATCATCATCCATCTATGTATCTCCTCAAAGTGAAGAGATCATCTCATCAAACCTAGACTCTCGATGCGCCACGTCCAGGTCCATGAAGCAACCTCCATCCTATCTGCAATGTGCCATCCCTCAAGTTTGCCATAGAAACAAGTATACACCTGTCTCATCTATCCATGTGCTGCCCATGATCGTAGATCAATCAGCTCCCATGTGTCAAAGTGGTTAAGTCTCGGCTCAACCCATGCCCAAGTGTTGCCACCAAGGCATCATCATCGTTGTGACTCCATCACTCCAAAGTGTCTCATATCGATCCTCCACATCAAGTCACTCTTTCAAGCCATTCCCATACATGTACTTGAAACTATGCACCCCATCCTGCATCAAAGTCTCTGACCTCAGCTCCTCAATGCATCAGATCCTCCAAGTCCACCATATATGAAGTCCCCAGAAGTCACAACCTCATGTCATCATGAGCTCCATGAGTCATCTCCAACCAACATCTTAGCAAGCATACAAGTCTCGGCCCAAAGGTCTCTGTAAGATGCCTTAGCTCTCCATGTAGTAGGAATGCTCCATAGTCTACTCACAAATCCATCCAAGTCCATGGCCATGTTGTACGTAAGTGCACAACCTCTCCATCGGCTCATAAGTAAAACATCTCCATGTCACACCAGAAAATCTACCTGCACAACATCCCTACCTTGGCACTCCTCATTGGATGCCCATAAGTGACACCTCTACAAGTGCTCCTATACAATGTCCCTGCATAAGACTGCCATGTTCCATGTCTCCAACCTAATGTCCATGACTAAGTTTCCCATGTAGTCCAACCAAGTAGACCCATCACAACAATCGGTCATCCTCATCCAAGTCTGCAATATTCGGTCTAGTGAACTCGGTCACCCAACCATATCATCATCATATCATGAGTCCCTTCCATCATAGCTCCCCCACTAAAGGTTCCACCAAGGCTTGTTCTTGGTCTTGGCCATGAGAAGTCCACCCAAGTATCATCATACCCAAGTGTGTGCCCTTTTGCTATCTGCCCATGAGTCATGTCGGGCACTTAGCCAATTCTCCATGTGGCTAAAGCATGACCCAATCCTCCACAATGATCATCGATTCCTCCCTTGTCACGGGCCTTTGTACCTTCTACCATAAGGTCACAAACAACCCCAACAAGTCTTGCAACAGCCAACAATCGTTGCTTCTCCATACAAGGTCTCGTCATAGACATCCATGGTAAGATGCTCCCCTACATCGGCAAACTGCTTTTGCCCTTCCCTGCATACGGTCCATCTACCAAATGCTGAAGTGAAACACAAGTATCAATACTTACTTCATCATCATGATGAGGCTCCTCCATATGAGTATCCTCATCCATCCATGTCAGCAAACTACACGATCCAAGTCCAACTTGATCGATCTCAAGTTCATCCTCCATCGTTGTCATATCTGCAACATCCTTAATCATCACGGCTTCCTCTTCCTTGTCAGCACAATCTGCAACTTCATCTTGCTCTGTTGTCCAACCAAGTTGAAGAAGTTCATCTTCAACATTCTTTTCCAAGACTTCAAGCTTATCTCAAATCCGGGGGTTCTCCTTTTTCATCTCCTTCAACCTGTATAAGGTAAGCAAGAGCTTCCCTTCGCATTTTTCCAAACCTACCATGCCTTGTCATTCAGCTTGGCCCAAGCGCTAAGCTTCACCCTTGCTAAACCTGTTTCACCATTCACCAGCTTCATCATGTTCCCTGCAACCATGAACCAGCCCTTGTTCCACCTGTATGTGAAATCAGCTTCCTTCACCTACAAGTACCTGCTTCCACTGTCACTTCGTCACGAGAAACCTTGCTCTGATACCACCTGTCACGCCCCTACCCCTGCAGTAGTATTTCAACCGCTTATAGCGAGTTGCAACACTACCAATCATTTTCTTTTCACCGATACTTACGATTGTAGACTACGCCTAACATTCCATACTTAGTTTTATTTTCGTTACCAAGTATTATTATGTTCCCTTTACACCAATAAATACCCATACACATTCATTATCAACAACATTATACAAGAGAAATGCATAACAGTATAAAGGGAGGGGCAACTCCCTGCAATATGAGTCTGCCCGATTCAATATATTATACAATTTTTCCACTTTTACAAAGTATAGGCTAAGTCCTTGGGAAACCCCAAATTTATACTTAGCCAAATTTCCAACTTTAGCAAACTCGGTTGCCTAGCTCGTCGGCACCTTCGCACGGTCGCCGCACGACTCACCAACCCTTGTCATTATAGAAATCCTGTTGCAACAATTACTCCATCCACGGTGGTTGCAAATGAGAAGTCGGCTCCTGTTGTTGCATATTTTTCATCAAGAACATTCTCAAGGTAAGTAGTGGCCAATTTAGAGCTTAATTAACTTTTAGAAGCTAAATATGAGAGATCGTCACAACTTGAATCTTTTAATTGATATTTGCATCCAGACAGCAGTACACCAGGTTTGAACATCATTGCTGCATGGGATCCTCCCAATACATTTATAGACACAGATTTTTCAGAGACGATGTCTACCACATTTTACATGATGTCTGGAACATCCGTAGCAATTCGTCATGTTAGTGGAGCTGTTGCATTTTTAAAATCTATGAATCCTACTTGGAGGCCCTCTGCTATCAAATCAGGCCTGATGACAACATGATCAAGTTTTATACTTGAAATGCGTCATGTAATAATGCAAATATCACATTGACCAAAGCCTGGAGATGATTTTTTTCCCGTTATTCTAAAATATTGGATATTTATAATTCCAGTGATTCCTAAATTGAATTTATTACTTTGAAATGCACAATCCCTTAAAGCAAGATTTTCCTAGGGTTAGTTCAAGGCCATCCTTGAAGTCGAGTATCGAATTAGTTCAACTAGTGATTATAGTCAATGTTAATGGTAATGGGTATTTAATTATTTGAATGTCACCATATATGTCCTTTGTCACAAAAATTCATGTTTCACAACTACCTCTTTTTCTGACAACTGCACTCTAATGTATATGGCAGCCATTGTAAGGAACAATATGGGAATTTTTTTTACTAATGCATCAGATATCGCTGGGACGCCATTTGATTTTGGAGCGTGAGTAGTAAATTCAATCAGAGTTGTGCATCCAAGACTTGTATATGAAACATCAATCGATGATTACTTCCACTTTCTGTGTAATTGCGGTCTAGACTCTGAAAATATCAAGCTCATTGTTGCGAATAAAACCTATAGGTGTCCATCCGGTGCAAAGGTGGACCTGATCAGTAACATGAACTATCCAATTATAGCCATTTCCAAGTTAAATATTGTGAATGGGAGTACAAACATAAGCAGAAGCATCACAAACATTAGTCCTAATCTCACACTGACTTACAAGGTTACCATTGGTACACCACCGGGTCTGAGTGTGAAGGTTTCCCCACAAATTCTTCAATTCTCTGAAACTACCAAGAAGGTATCTTTCAATGTAGTTTTTAGAGCGACCAAGGTTGCCACCAAAGGATATGTTTTCGGTACACTCGTGTGGAGCGATGGAAAGCACAATTTTCATACTCCTTTTGCAGTGAATCTGGTGTGACCAAACCATAAGGGGCAACCTTATAGATGTTCAAGTAATAAAACAAATGAAACCAGCGAGGCTGCGTATTCCTTGCATAGACCATAAAGTAATAAAACAAGCGAAACCTGCTTTTTGTAAACCTGTTTTTTTGTTAGATATAATGGTTTATTGTTATATATAATTATCTATGGTAATTTCTTGCACAATTATCAATATCATGGGAAAGAGGGAAAAAATGAGTTTCCAAACTTTGAACAAATAAACAGTATGTTTTCTAAAGTGTAATATACCCAAATACAACTCTTTCATAAATGTTATAAATGGACTAATTACAATATGAAAACTTGCAGTAACTAAAAAACAAATTATTTCCCAAATCATAGGAATTAAGATAACTATTCAACATACGATATAAAATTGAGGAAGAAAAAATCAACCCTCATTATAAGCGGGACCAATTTCAGTATATGATGGCTAATAGATGTTAATAAGATAACTATTCCTGTATGATGAGTTGGCTAAACATAGAGAGTCAATGAACTGAATGATTGTGTGATGGAGTATTTGAGTGTTATTCAAGTTGAGTTAAGTGATAGACGACTTTGAGTGTGTGGTTGCATATCAAGGGGAGTAGCTAGTTGGAAAATGATAAATACCCTTCACCGGGTTCATTGTAAGTCTCATGTTTTGTGTGATAAATAGAAGAGAAAAAACTTATATTTTGTGTGAATTCATGCTTTGTCTCCTCAGCGTTTCCAGCGAACAAATTGATATCAAAGCGAAGAAAAACGGATTTGCAATGTTCAGTGTGAGAGGAAAAATCTGTTTTTTTCTCGTGGTTTGAGCGTTAATGCATCCTACGGCTATACGCAGAATGCTATAAGGCTGGTTTGTGTGGCGTTAGAGGTAACGTAAGATTTAATCATCGTAAAAGGCGTTGAACGCATGGCCTCACCAAATGCTATAAGGCTGGTTTGTGTGGCGTTAGAGGTAACGTAAGATTTAGTCGTCGTAAAAGGCATTGAACGCACGGCCTCACCACGAGAGGAGGTTTAGCATCATAAAATCTTAACGCAGTTTGTATAACGTGTTTAAAAGCTAATTCTTTGAACAAAGTCCAATGACTTTTTGAGTGGGAAGTTCTTTTGATACGTTGTGTGGGAAGCTTATATTAAAATGAGAGCTACTTACAATTAAAGTTTGTTTTTGTTGTTTTTAGTATATAAAGATTTTTTCTTTTTTTAATCTTTTATATATAAGAATAATATTAAGAGTTTTTCAAAAAGATTTTTGAAAAGGTAATTTAGGGTTTTTATTGAAAGGGTATTTTTTTCCCTTTTTTATCTTTTTATTTTCTTTCTTGAAAAGAATTTTACAAAGGAGAAATTTAGGGTTTTTTCAAAACAATGTTTTTTGGAGAAAGATGGCTTTCTCAAATTTCCAGCCCCAGTTCCCATCATTTAGAGGGAAAGATTATGATGTGTGGGCCATTAAGATGGCGACCACGTTGTTGGCACATGATTTCTGGGATTATGTCCAGTTTGAGTTTTCAAAACTTAAGGATGAAGTAGAAGAACAAGCTCTTAGTAATACAGAGAAGGAAAAATGAAACAAAGACAAGAAGAAGAATGCACAAGTGTTGCAGCTTATCCAGCTGGGAGTGGAACGAGTAATGTTCTAGAAGATAATGATCACATCTTCAGCAAAAGTAGCATGGGATATTTCGGCAACAAAATACACATGTATGACCAATGTCAATATTGTTAAGTTGCAGAATACTAGGAGATATTTTGAAATTCTACAAATGAAGGAGACAGAGGACATTGATTCTTTCATGAATCAGGTTATAATTGTCCTAAATCAGTTAAAGATTTATAGTGAAGAAATTAAAGATCAAACAGTGGTTGAGAAGGTCCTAAGATCTTCGTCTACCAAATTTGATGTTGTGGTAGCAACCATAGAAGAACCCAAGGGTTTGGCATCATTAACAGTTGATGAGATGATGGGATCACTTCTATCGCATGAGGTAAGGATAGACAGAAATAAGGATTCCACTTTAGAGACCGCTTTCAAAAGTAAAGTTTCTATATCAAGAGACAGAGGTCGAGGTAGAAGTAGAACTAGAGGCAGGGGACGAAGCAGAAGATATGGTGGTCAGAGAGATGGCCGAGAAGAGCATGAACATGAAAGTGGAAACAACTACAGAAGCTTCAACAATAATCAAAGAGTTGACAAATCAAAGATGAGATGTTATTACTGCAATAAATTTGGTCTGTTTGTAGGAAGAAGATATCTGATCAAGGGAACCAGAGAGTTAATGTCTCTACAGAGGGTACTAACTCCATGTTCCTAGCTTTTCATACCATGCATGAACCTTCTGCTAGTGTGTGGTTGTTAGATAGTGGTTTCAATAACCACATGATCGGCAACAAGTATTTGGTTGCAAATTTTGATCAATCTGTGAAAAGAGAGGTAAAGTTGGGATTGACAAGACTGTGGAAGCAGAAGGAAAAGGAGTGGTCAACATTCTGACCAAGTAGGGGGAGCCGAAGACAGTCTCAGAGGTATATTATGTTCCTAGTCTCAAACATAATTTGACAAGTGTTGGTCAATTGACACAAAAAGGATAGAGAGTTATCTTTCAAGGTCAAGAATATGTTATATATAACAAGCCCCCAAGAAAGTAGCTGATAGCAAAGGTGCAAATGACGAGGAACAGACTCTTTCCTCTAATTATGAATTACAATGGTGATGTGAGTTCTTTTACAGATGCATGTTCTGATGATTATTGGTTATGGCACTTTCGATTTGAACACTTGCACTTTTCTGGTTTAAGATTGTTGCAGCAGAAACAAATGGTCAGAGGATTAACTCCCATCAAAGAACCTGCTAGTACTTATAAGTGTTACATTTTGGGAAAGAAACACCATGAAAGTTTTCCAAAGGGAGTTTCATATAGAGAAAAGCAACCTCTTGATCTAGTGTGTACAGACTTGTGTGGACCTATGAGGACACAGTTGATTGGTGGAAATTGTTACTTCCTCACTTTCATTGATGACTACAACAAAAAGACTTGGGTTTACTTCTTGAAGCAGAAGTCTAAAACTTTTGCAAAGTTCAAAGAATTCAAATCCTTAGTAGAGAACCAAAGTGATCGACAAATCAAGGTATTCGAGTCAAATCATGGTGGAGAATACAATTCAAAAGCATTCCATGATTACTGCAAACAACATGGAATCAGAAGACAATTTACAACCAGGTACACCGCGCAGCAGAATGGTGTAGCAAAGAGAAAGAACAGGACAATTATGAACATGGTAAGAAGCATGTTGAAAGGTAGAAACTTGTCTAATGAGTATTGGGCAAAAGCAGTTGCATGTGCTATTTATGTGATCAACAAATCTCCTACAAAGAGTGTGATAAACAAAGTACCAGAACAAGCATGGTCAGGTATGTATTGCAGCGTATCTCATCTCAGAGTATTTGGATGTTTAGCTTATGCACATGTGCCTAAGGAATGAAGAGGCAAACTGGATGATAAAAGTGAAAAATGCATATTCAATGGTTATAATGAGAAATCAAAAGCTTACAAATTGTATAACCTTGTCACAAAGAAGACCATAATTAGTAGAGATGTTGTGTTCAAAGAACAAGAGTCGTGGAATGGAACTGTAGACAAAACAGTTGATGCACAAGTTCCACTGATGGAAGAAGATGATGTAGGAGAAAAGGAGCAACAAGAATCACAGGTGAAGACACCAAACAGGGACACACCAACAAGAACTCCAAGATTTTAAGAGAGCATGGATTTTCAAGCATGTCAGTAGATTGAGATTCTCCCAATAGTCAATCGGGTGATGAATCAAGCACTACTAAGAGAAATATGAGAAGTCTGAAAGATATTTATGATGATTTGGATGTTAGTTGAAATTTTGCATTATTGTCATTCCAACCTTCTTTGTTTGAAGAAACAATCAGAGATGAAAATTGGGTGCAAGCCATGGATGAAGAAATTGAAGGTATTGAAAAGAATGATACATGGGATTTGGTTGATTTACCAAAGGACAAAAATCTCATTGGTGTGAAGTGGGTGTACAAGACAAAGTTGAATGAAAAATGGTGAAATTGATAGATTTAAAGAAAGACTTGTAGCAAAAGGATTCTCGCAGTAACCACGAATAAAATTTGGAGAAAATTTTGCTCCAATAGCCATATTGGATACTGTAAGAGCAATTCTAGCCACAACAGCTCAGAACAAGTGGAAAGTATATCAAATGGATGTGAAATGACCCTTCTTTAATGGAATTCTAGAAGAAGAAATTTATGTTCAACGGCCTCTAAGATATGAAGTTGAGAATAATGAAGATAAAGTTTACAGGTTGAAGAAAGCGTTCTATGGACTGAAGCAAGCACCTAGAGTTTGGTATAGATGAATCGATAGCTACATGATTAATAATGGATTTTGCAGAAGCAACATTGAGCCTACCTTGTACAGAAAGGTAAATGAGCATGGACAAATTTTGATTGTTTTCTTATATGTTGATGACATGATTTTATAGGTGATTTGAGATAGATGAATTTAAAGAAGCCATGATGAAAGAATTTGAGATGACAGATCTTCGTCTCATGAAATATTTTCTTGGCATGGAAGTTGAGAAACCTAAAAAGGGGATTTGTATTTGTTAAAATAAATATGACAAAGATTTGTTGAAAAGATTGAGGATGGAAAATTGCAAACCTGTCCCTACACTAGTTGCAATAGGTACAAAGTTAAGTAACGATGATGTAGGATCATATGTCAATCCAACTCTATTCAAAAGATTGGTTGGCAGCCTCATGTATCTCATAGCTACAGGACCGAATATCATGCAAGGAGTGAGTTTGATTTCCAGATTTATGGAGACTCCAAAAGACACACATTAGTGTGCAGGAAAAAGAATTCTAAGATACATAACAAGAACTAGAGATTGTGTCATAATGTATGCAAGCACAAAAAATAAAGATTTCATTGGATCCAAAGATAGTGATTTTGCAGGCAGTTTGGATGATAGGAAGAGCACTTATGGTTATGTGTTCCACCTTGGTTTAGGTGTGATTTCATGGGCATCTAAGAAGCAGCCCATTGTGACACTTTCGTCGGTAGAAAAAAAATATGTAGCAGCAACATCAACAACATGTTAAGCAGTGTGGTTAAGAAGAGTATTTGATGAACTCAAGAAGAAACAAGGATCAACAACAATTTACTGTGACAACACCTGAACAATTGCACTATCCAAGAATAGTGTGTTTCTTCAAAAGAGAGAATATATTGATATAGATATCACTTTATTAGAGAACATGTGAGCAATGGAGAAGTTCACTTGAAGCCTTGTAAATCTAGTGATCATTTGGCTGATATATTTAATAAGTCATTAACACAAGATGTGTTTGAGTTTCATAGAAGAAACTTGGGTGTTGTAAGCCTAGCTGAGACATAGACCAACAAACATGCTTGAGCTGTTATGAGTCATGTTTTAGTTTAGCAGTCATAATTAAGGGGGAGTGTTAAAATAAAATAATTACTCCTGCATGAGGATTTGGCTAAACATAGAGAGTCAGTTAACTGATGGTTGAGTGATTCAGTACTTGAGTGTTGATTCAAGTCAAGTTAAATAATAGGCGACTTTGAGTGTGTGGTTGCATGTCAAGGCGAGTAGCTAGTTGGAAAAGGATAAATACCCTTCACCGGGTTCATTATAAGTATCATGTTTTACGTTATCAATAGACGAGCAGCAGCTCGTGTTTTATGTGCGCATTCATGCTTTGTCTCCTCCACCTTCCCAACAGTAGATACGGGAAAACTAGTTGAAATACAAGTTGCATATAACACCACCTTAAACTATTGGACAAATTTCAGTTTTTATTTTGTGCTTGTAAATACTTTGCAAAAGAAGTTGAAAGACGCGTGTATATAACGTCATCTTTTGCAAAAAAATATTTTCTAAAATTGTGCTCATTCCTTTACAGTGGAGTGAGGAATATAAGAATGGATCCCTTTACTGTCTTTGGCCAGAATTAGTTTACAGATTAGTTATCTATCTATCAACCAATTTTTGTGGTCAATTATACTTTACAAACATTCAGACTCTGAACCACAGTTGCTAAGTTTGAGTTTTAAATAACCATAATTTCCAAATTTGAAATATAATTTGCATTTAATTATGAAGGAAAAGAAGAAAAACAATTAAAAATTTAATTGTAAAATATACGTTTTATCGAAATTAACAAAATTGATTCAGAAGCTCACTAACCCCGAAAAACAAAAAATTGAATACCATTCATCGTGCTCATTTCTTAAGAGTGATGTCTAAGAAAGGGGCCCTGAAGTTGAAGGGCAAGAATCCTTTAAAAAGTGTACCCTAACTCATAAAAGAATGCACACAAAATCCTCTCTTTTGAAAGACTACTTTCTAAATGATTAAATAGCCAAAATATTTAGCTTATAAATTATCATATACCATAATATCCCATATTTTATACTTCATTCCTTTTACAAATTTTTTTGGTAAAATATTTTCATGTTAGTAATATAAAAAGTAAAAGCATCACACATAAATTTGTCCCTAATTGAAAACACACCTTGAAATGATTATTCCATTAAATTGAATATAGGTAAAAAGGAAAGGGTAAATTTCACGAATGACTTGAAAGGGAATGGTAAAATTGGCCAATGACTTAAGACCATTCAAGTTGTTGGATATCTTATAACACTGAAACAATGGATAACTTTCTTAACACTAAAGCATTTAAGTAAATATTAAACAAGTTGTAATAAGTCAATAATTAGTTTAGTAAATATTTTTTTTTTTTGTAAATTAGGCTACTTATATTATTATACAAAAGGTAACAAAACGATTACAACGAGGCTTGCCTCAAAATTCACCATGCTGAGATGGATTTAACACAACTGGACACCTAACCTTGATAACCAGAAGACCATCATTTGTCCCAAACCAGAACTGGAGAACCCACATACTGCCAAAAAACCATAACGAGCTGAGAGACGGACTCAATGACCCCTACCTTGCTTACAGACACCGACTTTAACCCAACAGTGTAGCAGATGAAAATAAAACAACGTAGATAGGCGCGCTTGAAAGCCGCGTTCGACCCAAAAAGAGCTGAGCATAGCTTCAGCTTTGCAGAAAAAACCCCACTAGAAAGACAGATAACAAGAAATATCAGACATACTTCATGGAGACGCCAGAACCACCACCCGTGCGCCCTGGAGATCGGCTTAAGCATCCACAGAAGTGGAGGGCTGCTCTTCCACAATCCTGCAACTGTATTGATCTGACGCGCTTGAGTCCGTGTAGGGCGCATCATCTTTCGCCGGCTCACTTGGTCCCACCACCGCCACCACACCCGAGGCTTCCGTAGGCTGAGCTCTTTGACACAGGATTGGAGACGGAGACCTTCGTTCCGCAAGGGCTTCTAGTGGAACTGCATGGTCGCATTTATCAATTCACACCGAGACATAGTATGTTGCATTTTCCAATAAACAAGGGAAGCGAAACCGGGTTGAGGGATGCGAGCTATGCCCACAGACATCAGCACGCGCATGCCCCCTGCCTCGCCCCCGGCCTCACCTTGCAACCCTTGAATCAATTTCATCTGATGATGAATCCGTGGAGTACGAAGAGCACTGAGGAATGGCTCTGCCTCTTGCGCCTCCCCGAGACCCACCTCTGCGGCTACAGAGGCGAATCCGTTCTCGCGGCATACTGCAATGACGAGGACAGAGAAGCGGGAGCGGAAATGACACAGAGAATGGTGGCTGCATAGAGACGGTGCGGGGGACCTAGAATTGAGGCCCAAAGGCTTGGAAACTAGCAGAGGCACCGAGAGCGGGAGAAAACCAGTAGTGAAAACACTCAGGGGCACTACAAACATAAAATTGACCAGAGAGAGCACCCATAACTGACCAAACCAGAGCTTAAGAGCACGAAAATGACATACACTGTGGACCGGACACTCATAGGATGAGACCAAGGCCTTCAGAGATGAGGGCCGAGGTCTGAACCTCCAAGATCGCCTCCAGAACCCCGGAACCAACAACAAGCCACACCAACGAAATCCCCAAAGCCACACAGCATACAAAACTCGAAGGAGAAAGTGAATTACCAGCACCAGCTCACAGTAATTATACTGCGCGGTGCCTCCTTCGTCCATGTGCGAACCAACGCAAGTTACCTGCAACCCGAAGGCCAAAGGAAGTGGATTCGAGCGAGGGCAGCTGTTGTGGGCAGTTGTCTTAACTGTGATATAACTGCTCTCCTGCATGTGAACCTTGATATTATTCCATTCCCGCCTTGATTTTATTGCTGGCCTTAACTGCAAAGGACAGATGGCGGGACTGGGCTGCCACTTGCCCAGTGGGAAGCCCGCCTCTGTACCTTCCCACTTAATTATCACCCGCAGCCGGGAGTTGCAGATCTTGAAGCACCAGGGAGTGGAAATGCTACTGAAGTTGTATATCCCCTGCATCATGGAAAGTGCCTGAGTAGTGAGGACGTTGTATGTCTACCCCTTGGTTGGCCAATCTATCTGCTACCCAGTTGGCCGTTCACCTAACATGCTTGAACAGGATACTGTTAGGGCGTCGAAGCCTCTCCTCCAGAGTTTCTAGTCTGCTGAGGAGCCTCCAGCTGGAAGCTATTATGGCTGCTATGGTTCCTGCTTGAATTCTAATGGCCGCATTGATAAGGATCAGGGAATCTCCCTCCACCTCCAACAGATAGAAATTATGTTGATCAGCCAAGCAAATTCCTTTCCATAAGCCTTCAAATTCTACAACATTGTTGGTGTTTATGCCTAGCGGACCATAGTAAATGTGCTAAACCGATCCTTTGTCATTTCTGATTACTCCTCCATATCCTGTCGGGCCAGGATTTCCTTTGGCTGCCCCATCAAAATTCAATTTGAAAGTTGAGCTTGCTGGGGGGGACCATTGTGAAGGGGAGGTGGATATGGGAGTAGTTTTGGAATTGTTTTGCAGAGAACATGGTATGTTTAGATTCCAGGAATTCCAGATGGTCTGTTCATGGGGGGAAGTTGGCCAGTCAGATTCTAGCCAAGGTCGGAGCCCCAACGTTTCTTGGAGGTTCTGCTTTAAGAGGAGCCAGAGGATTTCTACGGATCATCTACTATTGTCGAAGACCCTGTTGTTTCGTTCCTTCCATACGATCCAATAGAGAAACCCTGGAATGAGATTCCATAAAGAATTTAGAATGGGGCTTTGATAAGGGTGCTTGGGCCATGTTCTGAGAGTGGTAGTAATGTCTTCTTGACGGATTCTTGTTTTGTGGTTGCATTGGTTCACTTTCTCCCAGAGCTGAGCAGCGAGGGGGCAGGATTCCATGAGATGCATGATGGTTTCCGAGTGGGCGGTGCAGTTGGGGAATCTTGAGGGACCTATGAAGCCTCTTCTTTGTAGATTATCCCAAGTTAATATGCATTTCTTGCTTAAGAGCCATAAGAAGGTAGATACCTTGGGCCATAATCTTGATTGCCATATGTGATTCCATAGCTGATCCTTTTCTGTATGGCTATGATCATATCGAATTGTGTAGGCTTCCTTGGTGGTGAAGATTCCTTTAGAAGTATAGCCCCACCTTAGTTTTTCCTGCTGATTCGAAAGCTTGATTTGTCTTTGATTGAGTTCCTGATCTATGTCTTCATAAGTCTCTCCATGCCAGTCTGTTTTCCAGGAGCTTGCAGGTTTCCATTGTTGGAAATCTTGAAGCGCTTGCTGCTGCCAGTACTGGGAGACCTTGGTGAGATTGGAATGCTGCATATGGTTCTACCAGAGAGGTTTGTGAAAGATCGAGGCCAGTTTTGGTAGCTGCTGCCACGAGTCCTCCTAGAACCTCACTGAGTTCCCCGAGTGAATCTCCCAAAAGTTGCACTCTTGGATGAATGCACAGTGAACTTTTGCTGAGTTCCATATCATGGATCGTGAGGTGCTCGGACTAATTCTGATGAGCTCGTCCCATTGGCTTCCGGGCGCGTACTTGGCTTGCCAGAGCTTTTCCCAAGGGATGTGCGGCTTCACTAGCCAGTTCCACCATATTTTTGCTCCTATTGTGCAGTTGCTTTGTAAGGGATCCCGTAATCCTAGACCGCCATTGGATTTTGTTTGGCAAACCTCTGTCCACTTGACGAGAGCCCATTTCTGGTTGAGTCCTGTGGATCCCCAGAGAAAACTCCTTTGAAGGTTACGAATGGCTTTGAGTACTCATTTTGGAGCTGCTTTGAGTACTCATTTTGGAGCTGCTAATAGGGAGAAGAGATACAAAGGCATTGCTTGGAGGACTGATTTGATCAAAATGAGCCTGCTGGCGATGTTGAGCGATCTATAGGTCCAAGAGGAGAGTCTAGCTTCCAGTTTATCTAACTGCGTACGCCAGGAAGCATGCTTCAGGGCAGAAGCCATGAGAGGAGCTCCCAAGTATTTGGATGGCAACGCCGCAATTGAGAAGCCGACAATACGAGCAATGTTTCGTTGAGTGGAAACAGGGGTGTTGAAGAAAAATAGCTGGGATTTGTTAGCATTGATCGAAGTTCCAGAGGCTTTAGAGAAGAGAGAGAGCAGGGCTTTAAAGGCTCTGGCTTCTTGAGAGGAAGGATGGCCAAAAAGCATCGTGTCATCCACAAATTGTTGATGAGATAAGGGATGAAGACCATGAATCGCTATGCCTTTGATTGCCTAAGAGGAGACAACGTGGTGGATAAGGCGACTGAGCCCTTCCGCCATAAGAACAAAAATGAATGGGGAGAGGGGATCCCCTTAACGAATGCCTCTCGACGGACGGAAGGGCGTAGAGGGAGAGCCATTGAGGAGAACCGAGAAGCAGGGAGAGGTAATGAGGTTCAAGATCCAGTGGGTCCAAGTAGCATTGAATCCAAAGGCTAGCAGCATTTGATGGATATATTCCCAACTGAGCTTGTCGAAGGCTTTGGAGAGATCAAGCTTCATGATCATTCCTGGTTTTTTGAGTATTTTCAAAGAGTGTATCACTTCGTTAGAAAGGATGATGCCATCCATAATCTGACGCCCCTCGACATAGCCTGTTTGCTCCGGAAGGATGAGCAGAGGAAGAAGAGGTTTGAGCCTATTAGCCACTACTTTGGAGATGAGCTTATAGATGAAATTACAAAGGGAAATCGGCCTAAATTTTTCTGGTGTATTTGCTTCTTCGCCTTTGGGGACCAGAGCAATGAAGGTGGAATTAAGAGAGGGAAGGACCCAATGCATAGAATGAGATTCTTCCACTAATTCGTGCACTTCAGTGTTGATCATATCCCAGAATTCATGAAAGAAATTGGAGGTGAAACCATCAGGTCCAGGAGCCTTACCATCTTTGAGTTGGGCCATTGCTTCTTCTACTTCCTGCAAGGAGACTTGTTTTAGGAGATTTTGATTTTGATCTTCCGTGATTATCTTGGGGATATGTTGCGTGACCGATCTTATGGCTGATGCTCTGCTACCTGTTTTCTCTTTGAGTGCTTCCTGGAAGTATTCTTTGAATTCCTTTTCCATATCTTCATGCTTTTCTATTCTTTCCCCTTGACTGTTATTGATGAAGGCAATGTTGTTATGCATGCGTCGTTGAATGGTGGATCGATGAAAGAATTTTGTATTCTTTTCCCCTTCCTTTAGCCACCTAATTCTGGATTTTTGGTGCCAAAGGATCTCCTCCTGTAACCTTCGAGCTTCTAGTTCTGTCCAGAGGGAGTGCTCCTTGTCTGCTAATTCTTCTGTTCTTCCTTCCAATATGATGGTTTGCTGAAGAGAACACATATTCTGCTCCAATCTTTTTTGCGTTTCCAATATATCACCAAATTGTGATTTGTTCCAGGCCTTAATCACCTGCTTGAGTTGTATGAGCTTTTGTTGAAATTGGAACATTTTTGCGCCGGCTGGGGGGATGAATCACTGCCACGCTGCTTGCACCATTTCTGTGAATGCTGGGTGAGTGAACCAGAAGCACTCGAAGCGGAATGGGCGATTGCATTGTTTACCTGGACGCGTCCATTGGAGCATGATGGGCCAATGATCAGAGCCTCCTTGTGGGAGTATGGAGGCATGAAAATCTCCTCCCATATGTATGGCATTATCTGAAATGAGAAATCGATCCAACCTGGATGCGATATGATGAATTCCTTTACGTTTGTTTGTCCAGGTGAACGTGTCGTTTGAGGTTTTCATATCTATTAGCTGATTACTTTGAATGAACTCTTTGAGTCCTGTGCTATCCTCCTCTAACCTCAAGCGCCCTCCCTTTTTTTCCTTTAAATTGGTGATGATGTTGAAGTCTCCCCCGCTTATCCATAGAGGGTACTTTCTGGTTGCATTGAGCGTTGCTAGTGCCTCCAACACCTCTAATTTTTGCTGTAAATCTTGCGGAAAATAGGTGTTGGTGAGTAAACCATGCAACTCCGTCCCTAGGAGATGAAATGTAGCTTGGATGAAATTATGAGAGGTGTGAAAATCTTGAAGTGTAAGGATCTGCGGATTCCACACTATTGCAAGTCCCCCTGAGGCTCCTACCGCATCCACTAAAACGGATCTACTTCCGTTCCAAGCTTTGTTGAGGATCCTTTCAAGGGGGACATTTGTACTTTTTGTTTCCTGTAGAAAAACAATGGCTCGCTTCTCTGACTGAATCATATTTTTTAGCATTCTGTGTTTTGAGGGGCTATTGAGCCCTCTCATGTTCCATGAGATGAGCTTCATGAGGAAAAATGGGATTGGGGCTTGTAGAACTTCGTCAGCTTTGGGAATCTCCCTGATTCCATTAAGATTTCGCCTAGGATGATAGTTATTTGCAGATCAGTTTTGCGTCCTCTTTTCTTTGTTTCTTTGAGGATTTTCTTTCCATCCCATGGACTGCCTACTTGTATGCCCAAACATTTACTGTGTTGCGCTTTGATGAGAACTCCTTCTAGCCGATCTATTTCCCAGGGAGGTATGTTGTTGTATTCTTTCTGCTTGCATGTTGTTTCAAGTTTGAGAATATCCAGGCCATCTAGACTCACAGCCTCTGGATCTTCCTCCATTATTATAGGGAGGTTCTGGGGATCCTCTGTGCTACCATCTTGCAGGCTCAAAGCTAAAGCTGCATCAAGATCCATTGCAGAGGGTTGCAGGTCCACTTCTGAAGCCGGGATTTTCAATTCTGAAGAGAGAGGGAGTCCCTTGGGCGAGGAGGAAGAGGGATCCATTGGAGATTTGAGATGCTGGGATTCTGAAGGGTGAACTGGGGAGGCTTGAGAGTCATTCGAAAGCTTATCTGAGGGGTCTTGAGGGGTGAGGATTTGAAAGCTTTTTTCGGATTCAGTCATCTTAGAGCTGGAGGGAGCTTCCGAGTGCTTTTTGGCATGCCTTCGGCGAGTGGTCACTTTTGTGAAGCCTTCTGAGTCTTTAGGAGCTTCATTGGCATCAGGTTTGATCTGAATGTTCAAGGGGCATTCCCTAAAGAGATGACCATGTTCATGGCATTTGCGACATCGAAAAGGGATGTGTTCATAGTCTAATGGTTGTTTCCACTCAAAATCATCATGAAAGAGACTTACCGAGTCTGCAAGGGTTTCTTTCAGTTGCATATGGACGCAGATCCTAGCGTAGGAGGTGAATCTTCTATTCTTGGTTTCCTCTGCCACTTTGATGAAGGTGCCAATGCTGTCTCCAATGTCCTTTAAAGTTTCTTCTCTCCAGTATTCTGAAGGTAGGGAATATATACGGATCCATACTGGCGTGTGACTAAGATCCTCTGTATCTGGATTGAATCTGGGCTTCCAGTCTCGGAGGAAAAGACCCGAGGAGTTGAAGAAGTACGGGCCATCTTCAAAGATTCTTGTCTTATCCTCCAAGCAGTAAAATATTGCTGTAAAGAAGCCTTTGGGGCCTAATAGCAGGGAGACCTGTCCTTTGGGCTTCCATTTGGAGGCGATCCACCCATGTAGGGATTTTTCAGTAGGCCAGAAGCCAAGAAATTTTCCAATCAAAGCGTGGTCCTTCAGGTATTGTATTTCTCCATTGATTCGATGACTGGATAGCTCCACTTTAATTCGTTCTGTGGCCTTTGGAATACAGGTAGTCGAGGTCGCATTTGGCTGTGACACCTCTGTCTCAGTATCTTATTTTTCCCACGTGTCTGGGATCTCCACCGTTGCATCATTCCGTGCTGGGATCTGATCACGGCCAGAGTTGTTGCCAGTTGAAAATAGAGGTACTGAGAAGGCTGAGAAGTCCGCTGGTCGTGATGATGAAGGAGGGGGGGGAACTGGCCCCACCCCTCCCGCTGAGCGGGTCATAATGAACTAAAAATGAGACGCCCGTAGACTGGACGGCCAGAGGCACTGTGCAGATAGGCGATGCGAAGGTTGCAGGGGCGCAGGTTTGATCATTTG